>CM041776.1:20765887-20943500 GCA_023374045.1 Limonium bicolor
CAAGGGAAGTTGAAGCTAGCATGGGGCTGCTCTTCACGTCAATGGAGAAGGGAGAGAGCAACTCAAAACTGGTGGGAACAAGAGAGAATGAAGAGGTGAGGAGAGAGGTAAGTAAAGTGAGATATTTATGTATAAAGCAAATAGTAGTTTTTACTTTATCTTATAATTTTCTTTCTTATTTGCTCATGTGGTGAATCATCACCTTAAAAACCGGCCACCCCCTTTTAATTAATCTATTCATGGTCTTGTTTGACCAACTAAATAAACTAAATTGACTTACTTTGACTAATGTCTTAAACTAGCACTATTTAGCTACTATTCACTAACCAAGGCACATATTTGTGAAATTTTTGATTTCCCATTGATTTAGACTTCCTAATGTGATACTAATTAGTACACATGTTAATTAAAGAGTAATGATGGACATTTAGCCACTCAAAACCCATTTACAAGACAAGTTTTCAAAAATGTGCTTTAAGACTCCTTAAAGCACATTTTGTGTTTTAACTTGTTTTCAAGCTTGGTTTTCTTTGTTAATTGATTTAAAATGACCATTAGGATATTAATAAGGTCTTAGATTTGGGTACTCACCCAAGTCTCTCCAAGCTTAGAGCACGTTTTTGCTTAAACTGCTCTTTTGGTGTTTCCTTATGTTTTCTTTGGTTTGGAATGTTTCTTAATGTTTCTAAGGCAATATTTAGCCTCCTTATAACTTAGTTTATCACTTAAACACCATATCTAAGTTTGGGGTATTTCAGTAGCGTACAGTTTCCATAGTTAATTTACCTTGGCCTTTAAGGCCCCATCCAACCATGTTTAATTAATACCAGTTGGGCATCATGTTAAGACAACCCGATAACCTCACCATGGACAGTAGTCCTCCCGTACACACAAAGGTGCTCATTTCGCCAGAGGTCCGGAGGTGTAACACCCCTACTCTAATCGGCTCCCAATCATCTTACTTAACATTGTAATCGCAGCGGCAATCTCAACAATTAATCTACTGGTGTCACCGTTGTCACTCACCCATACGAGTAATAACGTGCTTATTGATATATTCTTAAATACGAAACAATTTCCCACAGTGACAACGAGAGATAGATCTAACCTTCCCAAACCAATATATAAAATACATTCACAGTGAGCATTCTAAGTATCCCAATCCTATACACGTTTCTAAGTTTGTATCAAAATGCAACAGTGCATATTTAAACAACTGTAATTAAACTACCCAGCGCGTCCCTCTCTTTGCCGACACCGGAAGCTGCATACTTGCAAAAATGGTTGTTTGTGGTATGGAATCAGCCCCTGCTGAGTATGTTACTACATGACTGTCATGCCCCCTCGGACCCTCAGTTAATTGGTCGAGAGCATGCAATTCATTTTCATGCAAGTAGTTTAATGTTAAAACTGTAAAGCAACAATATATATTGCAGTAAACTCAAATAACAAACATGCCCCCGGCTTCACACATCACATCGTAATAAACCACTGGAAGCGTTACAACGCTTATATGAGTACAGAGACTCCATTCCAACCAATACTTGATAGTTCATAATTGAGTTCGGCGACTCACTCGACCAAACAATCCACCATAATCTACACATGAGTACAGCGACTCGACTCAACCAGTTCACAACACACAATATGAGCACAATGGCTCGTTCAAACAAATCCACCAACATACCACACATAATTATAAAGCATAACCACTGAGCAACAAGGCGAAACAACGAGAGTTATAAACAAGTATAATTACCCGTCTTTGGCGTACAAGCCCAAATAATGTTCGCCTAATGTACGAGCTAGTATAGTCGATCGTAATTGTTCAGTCATGTCTAATGATAACGTCTCGTTAGAATGACGTGTCTCTAAGTTACCCATCTCTTATGGCGGGTCACCCACGGCAATAGCCACTCCAGCGGTAGAGTCTCCGACCTACGAACAATCTGTAGTTCGTTGGAAATTTATCCAGATACTTACGGTTACCACACGGTATCCTAATATCGTTAATGGATCACAGTTCACAGCAAGAGCCACATCCTCTTGGTAAACTTATATATACCATCGCATCATTTTACTATTTTTTTTCTAACACAACAGACTAAGGTCGTAGTCCAATCCTGAGTAAGTCGACTCGGGATCCAGTGCTAGATACGAGAGTGGCGTTAAAGAGGCCAATGCTTTGTATATAAGTCTCAGATATTTTATATATCTTATTATCCTAATGCTACAACGTTTTACTTACGTTCCTTATATTACACATATAAGATAGCATCATTGCCGCTAGTTCGTTTTATAATATGTTCATATATACGAACGGTACTGTTATCGCACAACAGTAATAATGATAAAGCAGCATTAATACGCAACACAAGCATATTAATTCACACAAGCAGATATTCAATCTTATCACAGATTTTCACACAATGTCTGAACTGAGGAAACCCTCAGAGACAATCAGGCCACATAAATAACATACCGTTCACCCTGAAAGTATTACGGTGGAGTATGATTCAGCTAGATCCGATGCTCCTCGTGTCGTCTCTAACAGTCTAACAATACATAACACTACTGATTAGAATCCCGTATAACAACTTAATTCTACGGTACCCCGTACGGTCGCTATTACCTCCCGGTTAATCCCCCGTTATTAACGGTCAACGTTTATCGGGTTTACGGCTTAACTCGGGATTGGAAAAACGTTATATTACATGCGTAGTCTTATCTCGTATAATAACATACTTAAGGTTGAACCTTGTTATCGCATGTAACTTAATATACTCTTGTATATCTCATAGTTTGTTTCCATATTGCATGTATAATTCCTAATCATATTATACACTTCACCTTAGTATTTATTTTCCCAAGGTTTTGTTCTTTCACCATCCATTATAATACATGGTTTCTAACCATAATATATATTCATCCTTATATACATTTTTCTTGTATATGTATATATTTACCACGTAGGTAAGTTCCATGAGTTATAAGCTCTTATATTATATGTTACATTTTTATCATCTTTTATTAGATGATTATTCCCTTTAGTTGTACTATATTATACAACTTATATTAAGATTATTATCCTAATATTATGTAACATTTTAGGTTGTATCTTTACAACTCCCAAGGTTTAATTAACAAATTCCTTAGTTTATAAATCCTATTTACTTATAGTTTGTCACATTACTTAATGTGAATATCCTTACTTTTATTAATTCCATCTAAACCATATAATTTTTATAACATTTATAACATTATAGACCTTAGTCTAAAATTCATTTTCCAACCGTTAATATTTCGGTATTTGCTATACCACCACATATATTTCTCCAAAGTGTCATAATGACATAATAACTATATATTATACATATATAGTTTATCTTAATTCCAAAATCAACCCAATAAATTCCTAAGAATTCCTAATAGCCCATGGGTGTTTATAATACCATTTTACACCCTTAACTTTCGGAAATAACATATATACCACATAGGTTATAAAATTGTTACAATTAAATACTTATCTTATTATAAAACCTTAAATAAGTTTTCTAACTTATTTAATTTGGTCAAAACCTACCATATGGTCAAGGTTGACCACCTTAATATTTCCTTGACCATTAATCCCCATATATTACGGTTTATACCCATATCTTTTCAGCAATTACCATTTAACTCTAAAACTTTACATTATCTTATAATTTTCATATAAACTCATTTAAACCTCCAATTTTCGGCTTTATTAATATACAGCCCCCAAATTTAATTTATTTACACTAAAACCCCAATAATATGCGGTAATGCATATTTAGCACCTAAACTTAATTAAAAGCTTATAAATGCATAAATAAAATGGCCTAAAGTATATGGCCTTATTACAAACATTGGCTTATAAAATAAATTACACATAAATGCCCAAAAGTACTATAAACTCTCGGCCCTTACCATATATTTTCTTTATTTACCAATTTTCCACATAATGTCTTAAATTTGACAATTATGCTTATTAATTAGTTATAAAATTTATTAAACCATTCCTTAATCACCTAAGGTCAAAACAAGACCTTAATTAACCATTCACTCACGGCACAATATGTATACATATGTATAAACACATATTAATATACCAAGTGTAGGTTTAAGTGATTTATACCTTGTTTTAGCCAAGTATAAGCCTTGTTTGGCCACGGCTGTTTGGGAGGTAATATTTCCACAGCTTAGTTTACATGTTTTCAAACAGCAATTAAGGCATGATTAGTCTCCAAGCAAGATCTAACCATAAGAAGTGTTTAATGTCAATTTTCAAGGTAAAATTTACCTTAAGACACCAAAGTAAACAAGGTTGATCTTGGCCTGTCTTTACAGTAGAGAAAGTTCATTAAAAGAGCTACTAAAACCAAGCTTTAAACTGGTATAACTCAGATTAGAAGATGGCTAATTTTTACCTTGTTTAAAGTGCCTAAAATGGTGTTTTTGGCTTGGATCTGGTTATACGTCGAAGCTCTTGATGTACCAACTGAATAGGTATGTTAAGATGAAGATTATAAAAGAATGTGAAGCCCCTGAGTCGAACAATACGGAAGCACTAACACCATCAACAGGAAAGGTACCTGAGATCATCTCTCGTATTAGCATCGAGTCCCAATAAATCATTAATTTACTGTTGGTTGTAATTGTCATACCTGTGATGACATTACCGGACTCCTTGGCTTGCGCCATATCTAAGATGCAGATGGTACCCTCCTTTCCATTTTCGTAGCCTGAAGTTATGAATTAACGGTATCAACAAACTGAACACATATGCTTGAAGGTACAAAACTCTTATTTCATTCATCCAACTGTATTATACAAGGTTACATACTTAGCTACTGTTATTACAACAGTACTGTCTGAAAGTCAAATTTAAACGGCCAGGTCGGATGTGGGTATCATTCACTAGGGTTGGTGGGGCGGTGTTGAGCTTAATGCTCTTAATACCATGATACACAAGCCTCGACTCTCCACCAAATACTAACACATCCCCAGACTTGAGGATGATCTTGCTTGCTAGATCTATCCTCTTCTTGTCTCCATAGATGAACTCAGCATCATCGCCAATGGAGAATGAAACAACCGGTATTCCTCTAGTGATGGACTCGGTCGTCTCATCACGGTCCTGGTGCATCCCAAGCTTTCCTCCCTGCTCATAGTAGTTGATGATGCAAACGTCAGGTGTCATGTCGGGTAATGGAAAAGTCTCACAGTCTTGAGCAGTATCCATTGCATTTCTCACCAAGGTTAGGAAACTCTCAGGTATCCTAGGTATAGATACGTCACCTATCGTCCTTACCTCTCGATAAACCCTAGCTTGTGGATCCCAATCTTTTCCTAAGCACATCATGTGCAGTTTCATTCTAGAACCACTATTAAATACCGGGGTATAAAATCCTCCTATGCCCTTACCCAAAGCTCTACACTCATTCACTATGGCGATTTGTTCATCTAGGGTTAGGAACTCTCTGAGAAGTATCATGCCCGGTCTGACCACATGACACAACTCACTAGGGTACTCACGTCTTTCTTCCACGGGTCTAGGTGATCTCTGTCTTGTAAGTGTGGGATAGCAGATGTCGAAGTCTCCTAAGAGGTAACAGGTTTCCTAGATAAGTTGTTTATCTAAAGCGGTAACACGCATTCATGCTTAAGTAAAGCGTTTAACACTTAGTCATGCTCTCATATAATGGTTAAGGTTTCAAACGCTAACCTTCACCGCGCTGGGTACTAGTGCCAGCGCCTGAAGCTCCCGCTGCATTCAGTACACGGTTGCCCGACGGGTTCCTCTGGTTCTGGTTCTGTTGCTGCGGCTGCTGCTGCTGCTGCCCCCTCTAGGCTTGGGGCGCCGGCCCCCTCTGGCCACCTCGAGCTCCACCTCCTCCAGTAGGTGCGCTCTGAGTCCCCTTCGGCGGGCGGTACCCTCAGCTCTCTGGATTAGCAAAGCACTCGAACGACCTGTGGCCCTTCTTTCCACAATGGTGGCAATCCACCGCTTGCCCGGTGCTGTCAACACCCGGGTGGTCTTTACCACAGCGCTTGCAGTGAAAGTGGCGCTGGGGTGCAGAACCTATTATCATAACACACTCAGATTAACACATGAATGGTAATGGATAGTATAATACACAACTCATTCACAAGGTTAGATCGCTTACCCTTAGGGGGTATAGATCTAAGAGGCTGGGCATCGTAGGTAGGCCCGGTCAGCATCGGGACCTTCTCTTTGCCCTTCTGGCTGGCCTGCTCCTTCTTCTTCTCCTTCCAGGAGAACTTTTTCTTCCTGTGATCGTCAAAGTGTCAGGAATAGCAGGTATAAAAGCAGGCAGCAAGTAAGTAATTTAAATGGATTAAATAACTTAAAGGTGGATCTTACTTCCAACTCTTGCTGCTTCCGCTTCCAGCCGCAACCTCCGCCTCCTTCTCTAGGGCCTTACGCTTCTGCCCCTGGCCGTCCTCCCAGCTGTTCACCAACAGCTCGGTCCGAAAGCCCGGTAGCATTCCTATAATGCATCAGTGAGTTCCCCAACTTGTAATAATTCAAACAGAGTTACAAGATATAATGTGTCAACTAATTTTACCTGGATCGTAGGATATAAGGCAGCACCCATGGCGGCCTTGATAGCATAACGCAACCCGCCTCTAAATTTCTCAACTTTCACCGTATCTGAATAAACAACTCCTGGGACAAAGTCCAAGAGCCCAATAAAAGAGGAGTAGTACTGATCTACTGTCATACTACCCTGCTTCAGGGCCTCAAACTCTTCCCTCTTTCTCTGCTTCAAATGAGCAGGATAGTATTTCTCTCTCAACAGTTCCATAAAACCTGTCCATCCAAAACCCTCAGTAGCAATGTAATGCGCCTTCACGGACCTCCACCAAGTGCTGGCGGCGTCCCTCAAATGAAAGGCCGCTATGCCGACCCGGTGCTCAGCAGGCACGTGAATGGCGTCGAAGGCCTTCTCATGCTCAATGATGTACCTCTCCAGAGCGGTGGGGTCAGCTACCCCATCATACGTAGGTACTCGTGTGTCAGCAACACTCTTCAGCCAATTAGGCTCTCTAGGTGCGGGTACGGGTGGGACTACTGGTGGTGCTCCTATCTGGACACCCCCCATCAGGGCTAGCTGAGCAAAGACGGCCGCTACCGTCTCAGCAACGCCCACGGCTGGGGCCTCAGGAGGACCTCCTCCAGACCCGCCGCTTGTGCGTGAGGTCGAGTTCGCCGTCGACTTATTTCCGGGTATGGGCCTTATTGCTAAGGCACCCTACCATATGGCACCGGCTGAGATGAGGGAACTGAAGGTACAGCTGGAGGACCTCCTCGACAAGGGATTCATTCGACCTAGTGTTTCTCCTTGGGGTGCTCCAGTATTATTCGTCAAGAAGAAGGACGGCAGTATGCGACTCTGCATCAACTACCGCGAGCTTAATGTGGTCACGGTCAAGAACAAATACCCGTTGCCACGGATTGATGACTTATTTGACCAGTTGAGAGGGGCCAGTGTGTTCTCAAATATAGACCTCAGATCTGGCTACTATCAGATCAGGATTGCAGAAGGTGACATAGAGAAGACAACTTTCAGGACACGGTATGGACATTACGAGTTCACCGTTATGCCATTCGGATTGACGAATGCACCAGCCATATTCATGGATTTGATGAACCGTCTCTTTAGAGAACAGTGTAATACCCCAAATTTCTAAACTATGATTAGGGCCTTGCTTAACTGTAAACCTTAGGAAACCCTAATTTCTAAAGATGGAGAAGGTTATAATTAGTTGGAGGTGCTTGGTGAACATTAGGAACCTTAGTTTCGCAGGATTCCTGAAATTTCCAAAAATTACTAAATTCCTCAGGAACAGAGAGTGGTTATCAACCTTAGGAAGAGTGTTAGATACTTTTGGGAGTGTTTTGAGGAAAGAAACAATCATATATTTCTTCTTTTAATATAAGACAATTTAGTTACATTTTTCAGTATTTAGTGGTTTTGGGCAAACGAAACTTCGGAAGAGCTCAGGAGTGACCCGAGGAAATTCCTGGAACTTGATAACCCACACTAGTATTAACATACCTACACATATAGTTTTAATACCCATAAAAGGCTCAAGCCAAACATGGCCTAAGGTGGTGGCCAAAAATATGAAGGAAAAGAGAGAAAATATCTCGGTTACTATTCACCACTATTCACACCTCCTTACTATTTGCAATGATGATCAAGGCAACTTGCCCCCTCCTTATCCATTCAAGGGCGGTTACATATAGATGGCTAGGATTGGTTTTTGATACTTGGAGCAAATCAATGGCTATGGACAATTCTAGAAGTAATGATTACAAATAGTAAGATAAGGATGAAATTATAGTATAAAAGGGGGGGTGGAGATCGGCCATGGTAGGTGAGCAAGGTGGCCATTCTTATTCATCTACCTTGTTTCTCCTTAGCTAGAAAACACCATTGGAGCTTAGGCAACAACACTCCTCCATTGGAAACACAAATCTAAGGTAGTAATTAAGCTAAAATTAAGGAAAAAGGCAAGTTTAAGGAGTGGGAGCCAAAATCCAAGGTGGGCGACTTGGTTGGTGGATATTTTGAGCTCAAGAAACTTATAATCAAGGTAGAAGAACATCAAAATGGCTAGGAGAGGACAGGTAACATCTATGCACATCACTTTCACCCTTTAAGCTTATTTTCCTTCTTAAGTCATTTTATTTGGTTACCTATGAATCCTATCTCCTATTTTCTTAAAATTTTTACAGTAATCTAGGGATGCATAGTTAGTGATTATCCTAGAAAATAAAGTCGGAATAAGGTTGGGAAGTAGGAAAACTCTAAAGAACTTTGAAAATGGAGAAAAATGAGCTTTAAGCTTTAGGAATTGTTTGGATGGGTTTCCGACATGGGTTTGAGCTAAAACTTTTAGGGTAGTCTTTAATAGTGAATATATGGTTATGGTGGAAATATCAAGTCGAATGGAGAAATTAAGTCTGTTAGACAAGGTAAAGAAGCTAAAAATGAGAAAATGTGCTTTAAACCTTTCTGAGTGGTTAAATGGGTTTCCGAATTGATCTTGAGCTGAAAATTTGGGGCGATACTTGTGTTGTTGATATTGGTTCATGGGTAAATATTTAGGCCGATACTCATTTGGGAAGTTATTCAAGTTGGTGAATAGTGATTTTGGTCAAAAATGAGTTTTTAAGCTTTCTAAAGTGGTTTCTTGGAAATTGTTTGATTATATAGTTTATTGAAGCTTGAATGGTATTGTTATGATGTTATTAAGGTTATTTTAAAAGTGGTGAGCTTGATGTGTGAATTACTACTTGTGTAAAGCTTGGTTATGATATCTTACTTGTGGTTTGTAAATGTGTTTAAGGATAACCTCTTGTGGTGGTGGTGTAAAGTATTGTGTGATGTTAATATCATGGTTATCCTAAGGCTATGCCTCTTGTGAGAGCCTTTAAGGCCAAGCCGACGTTCCGGCAACAATATAAGCTCCTACTAATGAATTGGAGCTGCCACTATGATCTACTCCTATTGGGCAGAAGTTTTCAATAGGGGGGTGTGCACACTTAAGGACATAGGGTGGGTGGTGGTGGTGGTGGTGGACTTCATTTGGAAATATCTTGTATATGATATTAATTATCTCTTGATAATTCTTGGTACAGGTAAATGGTGTGTGATCTATTCTGATTTGTTATATTGTTAATATTTGTTGAAAACAAAGGTTTTAAAGAGAAAATAAGTTTTTACGGGGTACGGTAGTGTTACTCAGCTTTTACTGATTTTATTTGTTTGTGTTTTCCTGTGTATATGAACTCTGTGTGTTCAGGGTAACTAGGATGGTCACCTTCTCTGCACTGAGGATGAGTCCACCGATACCTTCTATATTTTTATGTTTGTCACCTATCATAGAAGTATTCAGCCTGGGGTCACCGAGATAGTGTATGAGGAGTGGAACAAGAAGATACAAGGTTTTAGGCACCCGGAGAATGGCAGCAGTCAGTCTATCACTCATGATGTTTCCACTGTGTACGAGTATATGGAGATAGTCCCATGTTAGATCCTAGTGATGTAATAGTCTTTTGATACCCCCTACTTTTGGTGTAAAATAGGAGTAGGAGCTAACATAGTAGTTGGCTGGAAGGGGTCTTTTGGTACTAAGGTGTAAAGTGATGGGTTGGTTGTGTCACTCTTTTGGTAGGAGAACAACAATGTAAGATAGCTAACGTAGGGGTGGTGGTGGTAATAGCCTTACACTTACTAGTCTTTAGTAAGTGTGGCGGTAACCCCCGGGGATAGTAATAGAGGACCTTTTGTAAACTGATGCATGTATAATATAACTAACATTTACGGTGCTACTTCAGTTATGGTATGTCTTTAAGAAATCAAAACAAAAAAAAATGACTACGTAAATGGTGGTGGTAAACCGGGGCATTACAGAGTGGTATCAGAGCCATAGGTTAGCTGGAGGGGAAATTTGAGTTTGACTAGGAAGCAAGGTGACCCAGGCTTAGGTTTAGGAGACTAGGAAGAACCATGTGGTTGTGAAAATATGTTTGCTATGATATTTGTGTGTTGTGTGCTTGATTGATTATAGTTAACTATTTATATTGCAACTAACATATCTGTGTGTAGAATAATGGAGAGGGGGTGGACGGAGTAATGAAGAGGGGAGAGGATAGATGGATGAACTAAGGGAGTTGACACTGAGTATGGGATGAATCTTGGAGCAGCACGAGGCTAGAGCTAAAATACCTAAGGATTTCTCCCGGAGGATAGCAGCTATGAAACCCAGTACTTATTCGGGAGAAGAGGATCCAGTGATTCTGGAAGAGTGGATCAGAGAGTTTGACAAAATATTTGATATCATTGATTGCCCTGAAGAAAAGAAGGTAAGTGGGGCTGTAATTTATTTTAAAGGAGAGGCTGATCTGTGGTGGACTGCGGAGGAGGAGAGACTCAAAGGAAATCCGGGTTTTGGGTGGAATATGTTGAAGGATGTGATGAGGAAACGATTTTATCCGGAGCATGTAAGGTTGCAAAAATATCAGGAATTTACTGGATTGAGGTAGCGGATGGATGATGTTAAAACTTATTATGCTAAGTTCGTGGAGCTTGCTAGATTTGCTCCGCATGTGGTACCTGATGGGACTGCTAAGGTTCAACGTTTCTTGGAAGGGTTAAATTGGGATTTACAAGAAGCTCTGAGTGTGATACCTATAACTACTTTACAAGAGGCGTACGATAAAGCTAATCTTTATAGGGTACAACAGGGGAGGAAGGAAGTACAAACGGGGCGGAAAAGGAGAATGGAGACTCGTAAGGCCGAGAGCTTTGATAAGAGGGTTAAAATAGAAGTTAGACCAAGTGGAGGAGCCAGACCCAATTACCCGGGACGGCGATTCAATGATAAAGGAACTAGATACTTTTATTGCAAGATATGTGAAAAGAACCATCCAGGTGAAGATTGTGAAGGAAGGTTGGTGAAGTGTTTTAATTGTGGAAGGTTAGGACATAGAGCCTTCGAGTGTAGGTACGAGAAGGATAATGGAGGTAAGAGTGGTGGAAACGCTTATCAGAGTAGCGCGGCGGAAACGTTGTGGACCCATAACTAGAAGAAAGGCAGTGAAGATACTAATGAATCTTCATAGGATTCAGGAACTTATCACGGTTAAGGTTAATTATTAAGTTTCAGGAGAAACTTCTTTTTAGGGGGGGAGAATCGTATGGTAAGTGGTGAATGTCTGTTAGTGTTTGTGAATGTTTGTTGGTGTGTGAATGTCTATGTTTGTTGGTACGAGAAATGGTTGATAAAACTTGAATGTTATTTTAGGAGTTGTTTTCTTAATGATTTTATATATGTGGTATCATTAAATTTGTGAATGGTTTATATCGTGTGATGGATGGGATTGGTGTGTCTGAGGTTTTGTGTGATGTTGCTGAATCATCTGTGGTTGATAAAGTTACCTGGGAATCATTGTGTGGAATATTGTTTTAATTTCTTGGAGTATGTGACTATATTGTTGGGTGTGATGAATTGAGCTTCGAGGACGAAGCTTTGTTTAACGGGGGGAGGATGTAATACCCCAAATTTCTAAACTGTGATTAGGGCCTTACTTAACTGTAAACCTTAGGAAACCCTAATTTCTAAAGATGGAGAAGGTTATAATTAGTTGGAGGTGCTTGGTGAACATTAGGAACCTTAGTTTCGCAGGATTCCTGAAATTTCTGAAAATTACTAAATTCCTCAGGAACTGAGAGTGGTTATCAACCTTAGGAAGAGTGTTAGATACTTTTGGGAATGTTTTGAGGAAAGAAACAATCATATCTTTCTTCTTTTAATATAAGACAATTTAGTTACATTTTTCAGTATTTAGTGGTTTTGGGCAAACGAGGCTTCGGAAGAGCTCAAAGTGACCCGAGGAAATTCCTGGAACTTGATAACCCACACTAGTATTAACATACCTACACATATAGTTTTAATACCCATAAAAGGCTCAAGCCAAACATGGCCTAAGGTGGTGGCCAAAAATATCAAGGAAAAGAGAGAAAATATATCGGTTACTATTCACCACTATTGACACCTCCTTACTATTTGCAATGATGATCAAGGCAACTTGCCCCCTCCTTATCCATTCAAGGGCGGTTACATATAGATGGTTAGGATTGGTTTTTGACACTTGGAGCAAATCAATGGCTATGGACAATTCTAGAAGTAATGATTACAAATAGTAAGATAAGGATGAAATTTTAGTATAAAAGGGGGGGTGGAGTTCGGCCATGGTAGGTGAGCAAGGTGGCCATTCTTCTTCATCTACCTTGTTTCTCCTTAGCTAGAAAACACCATTGGAGCTTAGGCAACAACACTCCTCCATTGGAAACACAAATCTAAGGTAGTAATTAAGCTAAAATTAAGGGAAAAGGCAAGTTTAAGGAGTGGGAGCCAAATTCCAAGGTGGGCGACTTGGTTGGTGGAGATGTTGAGCTCAATCAACTTATAATCAAGGTAGAAGAACATCAAAATGGCTAGGAGAGGACAGGTAACATCTATGCACATCACTTTCACCCTTTAAGCTTATTTTCCTTCTTAAGTCATTTTATTTGGTTACCTATGAATCCTATCTCCTATTTTCTTAAAATTTTTACAGTAATCTAGGGATGCATAGTTAGTGATTATCCTAGAAAATAAAGTCGGAATAAGGTTGGGAAGTAGGAAAACTCTAAAGAACTTTGAAAATGGAGAAAAATGAGCTTTAAGCTTTAGGAATTGTTTGGATGGGTTTCCGACATGGGTTTGAGCTAAAATTTTGCGGGTAGTCTTGAATAGTGAATATATGGTTATGGTTGAAAGATCAAGTCGAATGGAGAAATTTAAGTCTGTTAGACAAGGTAAAGAAGCTAAAAATGAGAAAATGTGCTTTAACCCTTTCTGAGTGGTTAAATGGGTTTCCGAATTGATCTTGAGCTGAAATTTTGGGACGATACTTGTGTTGTTGATATTGGATCATGGGTAAATATTTAGGCCGATACTCATTTGGGAAGTTATTCAAGTTGGTGAATAGTGATTTTGGTCAAAAATGAGTTTTTAAGCTTTCTAAGGTGGTTTCTTGGAAATTGTTTGATTCTATAGTTTATTGAAGCTTGAATGGTATTGTTATGATGTTATTAAGGTTATTTTAAAAGTGGTGAGCTTGATGTGTGAATTACTACTTGTGTAAAGCTTGGTTATGATATCTTACTTATGGTTTGTAAATGTGTTTAAGGATAACCTCTTGTGGTGGTGGTGGAAAGTATTGTGTGATGTTGATATCATGGTTATCCTAAGGCTATGCCTCTTGTGAGAGCCTTTAAGGCCAAGCCGACGTTCCGGCAACAATATAAGCTCCTACTAATGAATTGGAGCTGCCACTATGATCTACTCCTATTGGGCAGAAGTTTTCAATAGGGGGGTGTGCACACTTAAGGACATAGGGTGGGTGGTGGTGGTGGTGGTGGTGGTGGACTTCATTTGGAAATATCTTGTATATGATATTAATTATCTCTTGATAATTCTTGGTACAGGTAAATGGTGTGTGATCTATTCTGATTTGTTATATTGTTAATATTTGTTGAAAACAAAGGTTTTAAAGAGAAAATAAGTTTTTACGGGGTGTGGTAGTGTTACTCAGCTTTTACTGATTTTATTTGTTAGTGTTTTCCTGTGTATATGAACTTTGTGTGTTCAGGGTAACTGGGATGGTCACCTTCTCTGCACTGAGGACGAGTCCACCGATACCTTCTATATTTTTATGTTTGTCACCTATCGTAGAAGTATTCAGCCTGGGGTCACCGAGATAGTATATGAGGAGTGGAACAAGAAGATACAAGGTTTTAGGCACCCGGAGAATGGCAGCAGTCAGTCTATCACTCATGATGTTTCCACTGTGTACGAGTATATGGAGATAGTCCCATGTTAGATCCTAGTGATGTAATAGTCTTTTGATACCCCCTACTTTTGGTGTAAAATAGGAGTAGGAGCTAACATAGTAGTTGGCTGGAAGGGGTCTTTTGGTACTAAGGTGTAAAGTGACGGGTTGGTTGTGTCACTCTTTTGGTAGGAGAACAACAATGTAAGATAGCTAACGTAGGGGTGGTGGTGGTAATAGCCTTACACTTACTAGTCTTTAGTAAGTGTGGCGCTAACCCCCGGGGATAGTAATAGGGGACCTTTTGTAAACTGACGCATGTATAATAACTAACATTTACGGTGCTACTTCAGTTATGGTATGTCTTTAAGAAATCAAAACAAAAAAAATGACTACGTAAATGGTGGTGGTAAACCGGGGCGTGACAAACAGCTTGATAGTTCAGTTGTGGTATTCATCGACGATATTCTGATCTATTCGAAGACCAGGGAAGATCATGAGTTACATCTGAGACAGGTATTGATTATCATGAGAAAGAACCAGCTGTATGCCAAGCTCTCGAAGTGTGAGTTCTGGTTAGACAGCGTGTCATTTCTAGGACACATCATATCAGCAGACGGGATATCTGTAGATCCTGCTAAGATCGAGGCAGTGAAGAGTTGGCCAAGGCCAAAGACAGTTACAGACGTCCGCAGCATTCTGGGTTTGGCTGGTTACTATAGAAGGTTCGTGAAGGACTTTCCAAAGAGGCCAAACCGATGACTAATCTAATGAAGAAGGAGTCCCAGTTCTTTTGGTCTGCAGAGTGTGAGCAGTCCTTTCAGACACTGAAGGATCTCCTGACATCGGCACCCGTTCTTACTATTCCTGAGGGCACCGATGGGTTCGAGGTATACTGTGATGCCTCTGGAACCGGTCTAGGCTGTGTGCTTATGCAGCACGGGAAGGTAGTTGCCTACGCATCCCGACAGCTGAAAAAGCATGAGGTGAATTACCCCACACACGACCTTGAGTTAGGCGCAGTAGTCTTCGCTTTGAATATCTGGCGACATTATCTTTACGGTGTGACAGTCACTATCTACTCTGATCATAAGAGTTTACAGCATCTCTTCTCCCAGAAGGAGCTGAACATGCGACAGAGAAGATGGGTCGAGTTCTTGAAGGACTACGACATAGACCTGAAATACAAAGAGGGCAAGGCGAATGTAGTAGCCGACGCCTGAGCCGCAGAGCTCATTCACTATTTACGCTATTAGCAAGCAGCAGTATGATTGATGAGATACGAGCTGCGCAGGAGAGTGACCAGTACATGGAGAGTATCAGGCCGAAGATGATAGAGGGTTGCTTTGAGAGTCAGAAGTATGACTTCGAACTGTGTGATGATGGCATGATTCGACTGAAGGGCCGTTTGTGTATTCCGGAGTCTTCTCCAGATTTGAAGGAGAAGATACTTCAGGAGGCTCATTGCTCGTCCTTATCCGTCCACCCCGGTTCTTCAAAGATGTACAAGGACTTAAAGGTCCATTTCTGGTGGAGCGGGATGAAGAAGGATGTAGCTGACTACGTGACTAGATGTTTGACCTGCCAGAAGGTTAAGTTTGAGCATAGGAGACCTGGAGGATTAGAGCAGTCTATGCCTATTCCTTGCTGGAAGTTCGAGGACATCTCGATGGATTTCGTTGTCGGTCTCCCACCGACTAAGGGAGGACTGAACACGATTTGGGTCATTGTGGACCGTCTGACGAAGGTGGCAAAGTTTGTGGCTATGAAGGATACCTGGAAGGTCCGGAAGTTAGCGGACTTGTTCCAGAAGGAGGTGATCCGGCACCATGGGGTGTCAAAGACGATTGTGTCTGATAGAGACCCTCGATTTTTGTCTAGATTCTGGGGTCAGGTTCAGGAAGCCTTGGGTAAAATTGAAGCTTAGTACGGCATTCCATCCACAGACCGACGGTCAGAGTGAGAGGACCATCCAGACACTGGAGGACATGCTGAGAGCATGTGCCTTAGATTTTCAAGGGAGTTGGTTAGAGCGACTACATCTGATAGAGTTCGCCTACAACAACAGCTACCACTCCTCGATACAGATGCCACCATTTCAGGCACTATATGGTAGACCATGTAGGACTCCTCTATGCTGGGATGAGGCCAGTGAGAATACACTTCTAGGACCTGAGTACCTAGAGCAGATTAAGGAGAATGTCCTACAGATTAGAAAGAACATGAGAGCAGCTCAGGACCGGCAGAAATCATACGCAGACACCAAGAGGAGGGACATTGAGTTCACTACCGACGATATGGTATTCCTTAGAGTGTCACCCATGAAGGGGATATTCCGGTTTGGGCAGAAGGGCAAGTTGAGCCCGAAATATGTTGGACCTTATGCGATTAGGGAGCGAGTGGGCCCGTTAGCCTACAGACTGGATTTGCCAGCAGAGCTCGAGAGGGTGCACGACGTTTTTCACGTTTCACAGTTGAAGAAGTATGTACCCCACCCATTGCACGTTTCACAGCCAGAGACTTTAGAGTTGGACCCCGCTCTACGATATGAGGAAGTACCACTCCGTATTCTCGATACGAAGACGAGGCAGACTAGGAACAAGACCGTTAGCATGGTCAAGGTTCTCTGGTCGAACCATGAGGTGGAGGAGGCAACATGGGAGTTATAGGACTCCATGAGAGCGAAGTATCCCGCACTCTTCGAGTAGTAGCTGTGATACTTGTACGGGTTCGTGGTCAAACCCTTTTTAAGGGGGGTAGACACCACTTGGCTTGCGCATATGTTATGCATTAGGTCTTGTTTTGGTGGTGTGTTTTGTTTGGTATGCTACGTCATACATGTTTGTTTGGATGATTGTATGTTTAGTACATCTTATGTATGTGCCTTAGTGCACCTGTTTGAATATATATAGTACCGCTGAGTACTATTGTTGATGAATTGGATGTGCACCTTGTTTAGTGCTATGAAACGAATGAGTTTATACCATGAGGTTTGGCTATTTGATATATGATGCATGTATAGACTAGGTTTGAACCTAGTGGGAGTTACTCCCTAGCGATGGACTGTTTGGTTACTTAGTGGAACTTGATTCCTTAGGTGAACTGTAGAGGATTAAGGACTTCGGGACGAAGCCTTTTTAAGGGGGGTAGACTGAAATACCCCTAACCTTTAAAACATAATTAAATGATCTATTAATGATCTAAGATGGTTAATAAACATCTAAATATTATTGGGGAACAATCTAAAGATCTCAACAAGGCAAAACATGCCTTAAGATCGGTAAAGCCAAAAATGTGCTTTAAAGCACCATAAAGATTGTATGACCTCAAATAGGATCCAAAGTGGATTCCTAAGTATTATAATGAAGTAAGGAACACAAAAAAACTGTTCTCAAAGAAAACTAAGCTCATGAACACCCTGTGACACAAAAAGGTGCACTAAAACACCTTAAAGCACGTTTTTGTGAAAATGCCTTCTAAATTGGCTTTTAATGGGCTTAAAGGTTATAATTACCTTTAAATATGATATTATATCACATTATATCATATTAGGAATTTAATTTCAAATTTTACAAATTTTTACAAATTTAATATTAAAATATTAATAAAACCCTAAAAGGGGGCCCGCTTGAGTCAACATTGACTAAGAATAGTCAAGAGGTCAAAGTTGACCCCTTGGACCACATGGGATCGGCAGCCACAAGCAAGAGAGGCTTGAATTCGCCACTTGCTTATACTAAAGACAAGACCCCAACATTACTCCCTAAAATAAGGAGACCACTTTACCTTTTGATTAAACAATACACTCTCTTTTGCTTCATGATTGACTCCACCAGCCTCAAAACCGTGTGAGACCACACCTTTCCCCTCCATTAACCAATGGCCCTTGTCTCTTCTTATCTCTTGATGAGTCATCTCTCATTAACTAAACAATAAACTAATCAAAGGTTGCTTTTACAATTAATTAAGCCATCTCCAATCATTATCTTTCTCCTAGATTCATTCCAGCCGATGAAGCAGCCCCTCCAAACTCTCCCAACCGAAGTTCTTGAGCATGGAAGGTAGATCCATCTTCTAAGCTTCTAAGGTAATGTTTTAAGGCTTATTTTGACTCTTTTTCTTCATCTCTTCACTACCAACACTTAGATCTCGTGGCTCATCAACTCCTATGGCTTATTCTCAGTGTTTTAAGGTTAGAACACCAACCAATTTCGGCTGAAGCAAGTTAAGAGACAAAGGTTTCCCAAAATCTCATTTTAAGGTAAAAACATACCTTAAGCTTCTCTACTCTTCATCCGATTTTTCTTCCTTTGATTTTTATGAGTTTATACACTCATAATCTTCATATTTACATGTTTCAAATCAGTTGGTTAGCCATTTGAAGCAAGGGAGGCCGAGATCTAGAGCAAATACCCTTCTTTAAGGCATTTTTCCAAGGAAAAACCTAATACCAAGGCAGCTTGTTGTTGTCTAGCTATTTCCTATGTCAATATGGTGGATCTAACACCTTGTGGTGGGTTTAATTCAGGCCGAATCTGAAAATACCCCAAACCTGGTGATTTTGGTTTAAATATCAATTATGGTATGTAAGGCTAAAAGTGCCTAGAAACATCAGTGAACAATTAACATAGTAAAAGTGCAATAAAGCACTAAGACCCAGGTTGAGCAAAAACATGCTCTAATCTATGAGTGAAATTGGTTAGACCCAATAGAGCCTACAAGATTGATAACACTTAATTATGATTAAGTTAATAAGGCTAATTAAGTCCTTAAGAAACTTTGGTGGACAGTAAACCAAATAACACAAGAAAATACCTTAAAGTCAATATGAGCAAAAATGTGCTCTAAGCTTGGGAGGAATGTGTATAAGACCTAATGGTCATACCAATACCTTATTTATATGTTAATGAACATATTAATCAATTACTAAAGAAAACCAAGCTTGAAAACAAGTTAAAAACACAAAATGTGCTTTAAGGAGTCTTAAAGCACGTTTTTGAAAAATTGTCTTGTAAATGAGTTTTGAATGGCTAAATGTCCATCATTACTCTTTAATTAACATGTGTACTATATAGTATCACATTTGGGTGGCCATATTAGTGGGAAATCAAAAATTTCACTTCTATGTGCCTTGTTATAGGTGAATAGTGACTTTTATAACTAGTTTGTAACATATAATGTTATAAGTGATTAAATTGGTCAACAAAGACCAAAACACCCTCCTAGGCATAATGGTGGCCGGTTTTTGTAGAGAGGAGTCACCAATGTTATGTTAACTTGTAAGTAAATAAATGTGACTCATAGTTACTATTGCTTTAAGGCTTAAATATCTTAAAAGCAAATTCTATCTTCATTCTTCTTCCTTCCTCCTTCATTTCACACGGTTCCACACTCTTCTTCTTCCTCTCTTCTTTTGTTCTCTCTCGGTAATATATCACCACCACCATGGAAGTCTACCTTTGACCACATGTAAAATCTAGCTCACTTAACCAAATCAAAAACAAACACCACCATTCTCTTAGTTAAGCCAAGCTCTACAATCTTGTCTCTTCAAAGCTTCAAAACCTCCATTTCGGTGCAAGAGAAACCACCATGGGAGGGGCTTGAGCTCACCTTTTCACATATTCTTGTTCTCCTTTGCTTCAAGGTAAGGAAACTCAAAGAAAATCAGTTTTCCCCCATGTTACATGTTGTCCGAAAATTCACCTCACAATGGTGTATTATTTTGCTTGTTTTAGCTTCATTTGAATCTTCCAAGGGCTAGGAGGAGTCCTCTCTTGATACTTATTCAAGTTCTCTTCCAATTCCAAGGTAAAACAATTACCTTAATGTGTTAAAACAATATGTGTAACTAGGGTTTACAATGAGATGAAGCATAATGCTTGAATACTCATTATGTTGTTTGTATAATTTTGAAAGTTGACAAACAACCAAACCCCCACCGGTTTACAAGGAACCAAGAAAGAATTTGTGAGGAAAAAGAGGTAAACAAACTATCTCAATGTATTTAGTTAAATGCCTTAGGAAAATGAGCTTGATTTGCTTGATAAAATACCTAAGGAGCCAATGGTGAGTGACCTAGCAAAATGTTCTCAAGGAGACTAGTAAAAGAACATATGTTTTGGTGTATGTATTTGCAGGTCAAGGCATTATTATGTGGGAAATTCAGTGTTTAAGGTTATGCAATTTAAGGGCCTAAGAGCCATGCATTTAAGGGCCTAAGTGCCAAGCAATTTAAGTTATGCACTATATTGTGATGTAGTGCTTGATGTGTGAGTTCGTGTATAAAGATGTGTTTGATGGATTTTAGGTATTATTGAATGACTTAAGGTGAAAACCTAAGTGTTTGGATGTGAGTAAATGCAAGAGAAGCTATGGCCAAATTTGGGAAAATGTGTAAGAAGTTCTAAGTGTTTTAAGGAGTTTTGGTGAACTAGGAAGTGTCAAGGTGAATGAATGATTACTAGAGAAGAAAACATGTATTAAGTGGTTAGAGTGATGCAAGGATTTAGGTGTTGTCTTTGAAGTTCTAGGAATTCAATGTGTGTTTAGTGGATGTGTGTAAGTCTTGGAGGAGTTTGTTTAAGGTTAGGTAATGTTGATGTTCAAGGAACAAGTGATTTTAGGTATGATGTGAAAAGGAGATTTAGTTAGTAAGAAAGAAGTTGAGAGGTGATGATAAGGTGTAGGGAAACACCTTAGTGGTTGTGGTCATTATAGGTGAAATGCCACCTAGAAATCATAAGGAGAAAACATTGTAAGTGTTAGGAATTTTGTGAGATGTAAGTAAAGGTTTAAGGAAGTAGGAAAAATAGTTTTGTGAGTGTTTAAGAATATCTTAAGGTGTGTTTGAAGTGCCAAATGATGTTAGAACACATTAAGAGGCCTTAGGAGAAGTTTGGTGAAGATTTGACAAAGTTTGGGTAAGTTTAGGAGGCGACCGACCCAGGGGCCGACCCAGTTTTGTGGGTCGGTCGAGCCTCTGTAAAATGTTAGAAATGTGTTCGGTAATGGTCCGACCCAAAAGGGTGGGTCGGACATGGGTCGGTCGGTCAAGTTACAAAGGAGGGAAAAGGTTCGCACATGGACCGACCCAGAATGGTGGGTCGGACGTGGGTCGGACGGGCATGTTTTGTAAGGAAGTAAAAGGGGTCTGTAATGGACCGACCCAGATGTGGGTCGGTCGGTGGGTCGGTCGGACCCCAGATGTTGATTAAGGTTATGAAATGATATGTGATGATGGGATTGGTAGGTGATGATGTTATAAGGATGTTAAGGACATGTAGGTTTTTTAGTGGCAATAAAAGGGGTTAAAAGTTGTATTAAAATGTGAGTAAAACAGTTAAAAATGTTAAGTTATGTAACTAAGTTAACGGGGAAATTAAGCATTGACATTAAATGATCAAGCAAACCCCGATGTTAATAAAACATATGTGATGTTAACAGTTGTTCGAGAGTTGCTCGAGGAACATAAATGGTGAGGATAAGTGGACTCCGGTGACAGGTATGGTTTTCTTGCAACCTGTGTCCTACCGGATTACACCGGCTTGTATGCCAATGTGTTTTTCTGTATGTTTGCCACGTTATGATATAAATCATGAAACGAGTTTACAGTCATTATTGTTATTGTATGTTTACGTGCCGATACCGGTAACCTCTAATCGCTTGAAGGGCTAGTTAACCACTATTAGGTAAACGTAAGAGAACGGTATCCGGTAATAACGTTTCCGACTTAAGGAACGTTCTAACCACGGCTATGCGTGAGTTGTTATGTGATGTTTGTGTGTGATTTTGTATGTGATGTATGACTCTCTCTTCCCTTGTGTATGTCTGACAAGACTTAACTCAATGTTGTGATTTGTTTGATAAAGTTCAAAGTTGAACTACTAATAAGTGCTAACGGGGGAGTGAGGAGTCCGGTCTGTTCCGGCCACGCGTGTGAGTATGGGGGTCGTTGTCATAGCAGGTTCGATCCTCTCTGTATGTATTGGTTGTTTTCCAATTTGGTTCCCAACCTACCCTTAGCTTAACCAAGGCTATTACTGACTCACGTCGGGCCACAGGGGCATACTATTGTTATGTTTGTTTCGGTGTGCTTGGATCACTATATCCGAACACCTTGTGTTAAGTTAACCGTTCATTTAACGAGACGGTAACGAGTTATGTAACGAGCTTATCATGAGACTGGCAACAATCTCTAGGCTCACCAGTATGTGGTGATGTTTGGGTCGGTTCCTAAGAAAATCATTCCCGTTGTGTTATGTGTTTTGTTGTGATGCAATATTTATTGCGGTGTTATGTTGTGCACATGGAAACGTGCAAGTGTTGTTAAGTGTTGTTACGTAGTGTATGTTAATGTTGTAAAATGCGAAGTGTGCGGATCATGGAAATGATTCCAAGTTTGTGATAAGAGGCATTGAGGATAACCCGATTTAAGGGTATGTGTCGTCTATTAAGGAAGTAGCTCCGTTGGAGGAGAAACACTCTAGGGATGATGAATACCATGGGTGATTTATTAAGTAGGATGTATTATCCGATTGTTGAGCCCATTGAGGCGAAATGTTTAATGTTGTGTGTTTGTTGTTACATGTATGATTTAATATAAAACCGCATGTTAAGACGACAAGTAGTTGTGCGTGGCCCGATAGCATGTGGGCTGCGGGATTACCATACCAGCAAAGGTGCTGAGCCCCTTGGGGCCACCCCTTTCTCTTCTTTTCTTATTTCAGGTACAGAGAGCTGGAAGCCGTCCGAGAGTAAGACGGGGTAGACATTGTACATGGTATTCATTTAAGTATATATATACAGTAGGTGTAGTAAGACCGATATTGTTGTCGGCACCAGTTTATAAATACTCGTATAGTTGATATGGTGTTGTTGTTGTTGTTGTTATTGAAAGGAATAACAATGTATAGTCGCTCGGGAATTTAGCCCATCAGACCGGTACGTGTGTATGTAGTAGCCTTGTTAGCCACGTGGGTGGCTAACGGCGTGTAACACCAACAAGTTAAGTAATGTGATGAGGTTGTTTCTTCCGCTGCATTTGTTGTAAGTATGTTATTGTTTGGATGGGTGTTACAAAAAGTGGTATCAGAGCGAAGTATCGCTCTGATGACTGAACTACCGAGCTTAGGAAGTACCGAGTTAGGATTTAAGTACTTTGGGTTAAGGGTTGAGTGATAGCGTGAGAGATACGCTAGATAGGAACTACCAGTGAATACTGGAAACCTACAATATCCATCCCACCCTCCACAATCCCTGTTTGATAACTTGGGAAAAACGCCAGAGAGATGGAAGTCCACTCTTACTCGGGAATACCCGATCTAGCTGTTATTAAATACCTTTAGGGTACGGAGAACCTGTCATACGGTAGATCCCGAAAACTGGGAATCCCGGAGACGGTCTCCATCTGGACAATGTTAACCGCATTTAGTAGCGAATGAATGAAGGATCTTGTGTATTGAAGAATAGAATTCCAGCAACCTGGGTCGACATGCAGAGCAGTCGAGAATACCAGCTTGCAACGCACCAACCGTGCAACAGGCAAGAAGTGGATTAGTGAAACCCGAGACGAGTGTCTACGGATCACAGTTAATAATAAAACACCAACGGTATACCAACCGACAAGGGAACTACAAGGTAGTGCCCAAATACGTGGAACGGACTACAAAGTGAATACAATACTATGAGAACGGGGTCTCCCAGAATGGGAAACACCCTAGTTGATGACCGTCATATGAAGACAGTAGGATCAGTGAGGGCCAACAAGGCCACTGATGACAGTGCGGTAAAAACAATACCACAACCGGTATGTGTTAAAACTGATAGCCAGTTAGCATGGCGCACTTGCCATAGCAAGTGCTGCTAAACAGGGCTGTTCGGGAAATTTATAACCACTACAAGTACTTAGTAAAGTATCATAAAGTTAAACGACCACTATGACCATGGAAGGGCTTAATAGCCTAACCTCTGTGATTGTAAGTACACCAGTCAGCAAGAAGCTAGACTTGGTTAAGGTAAGAAGATGTTGTGAAACCGTGAAAATTTTTCTTTCAACCCAGATTTATTCAAACCCTTTTCTTTCAAAACCAGACTTTCTCTCCAACCAACACTTCTTTCCAACCTTCTTTTTAAACAAACCCAGTGAAACCAAGAGCATCTGACAAGGAATGAATATTTCACGGGACAATATAAGGGAGTTGACAACAGAATACTTCACCTAGGCGTGTGACGGACACTACAAGTGTACCAACTGTGTTGTGGGACGACCGCACTCCGATAGGAGCATGTGGCCTGACAGACCTACTTATGGGTTAGTTGGGTAAGTAGCAATGTATCAGTATGATACCCCATATATGTATACGAGTAGAGTCCGAAACACGGGAAGTAGTCGACTCCGTCTACGGTCAGCAGTATAAATCAACGAGAGCTAAGGATTACAAGGAATAGTTGAAGTTAAGGATTCAGTTAAGTTAGCAAGACTAAAAGGATTAATGAACTCCTTTCAAGGAAATGTTTAAGAGTTAGGAAGTGCGATGGGCACAAACTGTTATGTAAAGACACCACATATGTCTTAAGGATCCTTAGGGATAACATTATAGCTGGAATGGTGACCCAGCCTGTACATGGCAAGCAGATGCCTAATGTGGACACATTAATGTGCAATGAACGGATAAATTCCCAGAATGAGTACCTACACTACCAGAAATGTTAATCTTCACAGAGAAGATAATAACCAGTAAAGAACGCGAAAGGCGTAGCTAACGGAATGTACCAATAAGTGTGAGCCAAATGTAAAGGCATAACTTAACAACCCGGAGCAATCCTTGAAGGGTGTTCACATCAACAATTGTTGAATGAAATGCACGACAGAAGCAGAAGGGTTGAAACTAACACACAGTTCAGACATAAGTTGTCAGGAGACGGACTGACAAACCTAAGGGGCATCCCATGAAAGGAAACGTGATGCAACGACCTTGTAATATTGTACAGAGAAGTACATGTGTGTGGACAGCCTATAATGAGCCCAGCTCAAGGCAAATAAGGCTTATAATCCAAAGCAGGATATATCATATAAATTCGATGGATGGTAGAAGTTTAGGTTGTATAAGCGAATAGAGTGGTAAACGAACCACTGCATTAAGAGTGGGGACACCTCTCGACATTGTGACACCGCAGGAGCGGTAACTATGTGAATCAAGTTCAAGAAATATGTTAAGGATTGACCATGTTGTTATTGAAAGAGAAATTAGCTTAGTAGTATGTGTATAAGTGAAGCACCTGGCTGAATAACGCCGGCTTGTGACTCGAATGATCGATGCTCAAGGAGCATTCAGTGGTCATCCAAATGAGGGATGAACCATAATACGAATGATGTAAGTATATGTGTGGAAGTTAAGGTAACAGTAAATACGATTTGAGTTAGTGTTATACAATAAGTACGGTGCCGTAAGCGACCGTTTTATAAGTGTTGTTAAATAATGATGTGGCGGATAAGCCCAGTTATGAGTTAAACTCAGTGGAGATGCAAGATGAGTGATGTTAGACAGACTGGCAATAAGCCAGTGGTGGTACTGTGTGATGAGGACTCAGTGTGAATTCCATGGCGAATCGCATAAGGAATTTACTGTCAAGAGTTTACGCCTCTGCACTCTGTATGACTGAGTGTTTTGGTATTGCACTTGCGCAGTAATGAACGAGTGGGATAGCTAGGAATTGGAAACATTTAATTGTGAAGCAATAATGTTATAATGGCCGATGCATAGGAAATGCAAGACCGCACCAATAAAAGAGTACTTGTACAAAACCAAATATGGAGACATGATTAACAGTAAGTGACTACAGTAGCACTAACTGTCAAATATCGGTATGGATATACCCCAAATGTTGGAAATAGCTGAGAGAGCACTACACACTAGGTAGTAGCTCAATCTCAACCGACAGTAAGTCGGTAGAAGCAGTCAATCATTGTGAAATACATAGTTGTATACACAGTAAATTGTTATGGAAGTGGATGGAAAATTGTGAAACTCACCGAATTCGCTAACGGTAAGAGATACCACGACGGTTGAGAAACCATTGTTACCAGATGAAGGTGACAATTGGGGATGTACATACAGTAAGAATAATAAAAGGGAGCAATTAAGCTCTACAGTTATTAGAGTTTCGCAGCAGAAACTAGTAGCCAGTGATTCAAGTGTTGAATGTACATGGTGAACATGAGTGGATGGCTAATTATTAACGCCTAAAAGCCTCACAGGCCAGGACCGAAACCGGTTATGAGTTATACCTCCAACGCAAATTCTTGGTTTAGGGACTAAACCGCAATATGGTTAAGACCCTCTAATCAGAATCCGTTGTGTAACAGCCGCGTGGAAGTTAAGATACTTCACGACGGTGAGACATTTTAAGCTAATGTTACTGATTGATTACGTGGGCGTAATCCCTTTTAAGGGGGGTAGAGCGCAAAACCCCTTGGTGTATATTACCGTACAAGTGTACGTAGTGTGTGACTCATATTGTGCATAGCACAAAAGTATTGTTTGTTTTGATGATTGGTGTGTGTGTTACGTAAACATACACATTCATTCATGGATTAATTGTGGTAATTGCGCACAGATGATGCGAATACCATTGTGATAAGTGGTGTGTTTGTTAACAGTATGTGTGATTGTACAAGTGTGGGGAGTAGATAAACTCCCGGGGGAACAAAAGCCCCGACAGTGTATAAATGTAAAACCAGGTGTAGTATTTTTATAAAATATATGTTATATTATATATATATAATATACTTTATAGTGATGCATGAAAGGGCATGATACCGACATAGAACCTAGTGAGAATAAGATTCCCTAGGCAACAGGATTAAAAGTGAATGGAGGTAATTGATAGACGGAGTTCTATCCTTTGGAGATGTTGTGATCATGACTAGAATGATTCAAAAGATAGAAAATTGGAAATGAGTGATTTACTTGATGCTTGAAAATGAAGTGGGAGGTGGAACTTGATTTGCATGCGATCAAGGGAAGCCGAACACAAATGGGGTGGAAGGATAGTTCAACACTGATGCTGATCACATCAGGGTTGGATGACTCTTGAAACTCCCTATAAGTGGTCACAAATAACCACGCTAATAAAAGAAGCAAAGAGCTTAAGTTGGACTTGGAGTTGTATGGTGTTTTCAAAAGGATTTTAAATTGGTATTTATAAACGTTGGTGGATACTTTACGTAATTAAAGTTCTCTTACTTAACCTCACAAAGAAATTTTAAATTTAAGTGATCGTTTAATCTCCTAAAGGCACGGGGACGGAAGGTGTCCATCGCGACCGTGTTCTGCGGGATCACAATGTATATCAAAGATATTTTTGATTGTTATACATGCTCTGACATGTTGTGTGGTATGTGTAATGAATGTTGTTTTGACTTGGATTTCCTAAGCGTATACTATCAAGGCCTATGAGTCTAAATGTGTGGTGTTACATAGATCTACGTGTCTAAAGACTGTTATGTTAAGGACCTATGTGTCCAAATGTTGTTATGTATGTGTAAATGTTGTTAAGATACCCGGACCATAGAGTCCGAGGTTATCATTTGGATATGTTATTATGTGTGGATGTGAATGTGTTGCCCGACCATTAAGTCCGAGGTTGTGATGTAAAGTGTGTTTGGTTAAGGAAGTTTATTTCCAAGTGATTATTGTGTTCAAATCTATGATGTGTGAAAAGTGTGAACTTCGAGGAAGTTCTTTTAAGGGGGGTAGATTGAAATACCCCAAACCTTGATATGTGGTTTAAATATCAAATTATGGTATGTAAAGGCTAAAAAGTGCCTTAGAACATCAGTGAACAATTTAAACATAGTAAAGTGCAATAAAGCACTAAGACACAGTTTGAGCAAAAACATGCTCTAAGCTATGAGTGAACTTGGTTAGGACCCAAAGAGCCTACCAAGACTTGATAACATTTAATTATGATTTAATAAGGCTAATTAAGTCCTTAAGAAACTTTGGTGGACAGTTAAACCAAATAAAACATAAGAAAATACCTTAAAGTCAATATGAGCAAAAATGTGCTCTAAGCTTGGGAGGAATGTGTATAAGACCTAATGGTCATACCTATACCTTATTTATATGTTAATGAACATATTAAATCAATTACTAAAGAAAACCAAGCTTGAAAACAAGTTAAAACACAAAATGTGCTTTAAGGAGTCTTAAAGCACGTTTTTGAAAAATTGTCTTGTAATGAGTTTTGAATGGCTAAATGTCCATCATTACTCTTTAATTAACATGTGTACTATATAGTATCACATTTGGTGGCCATATTAGTGGGAAATCAAAAATTTCACTTCTATGTGCCTTGTTATAATGTGAATTGACTTTTATAACTAGTTTGTAACATATAATGTTTAAGTGATTAAATTGGTCAACAAAGACCAAAACACCCTCCTAGGCATAATGGTGGCCGGTTTTTGTAGAGAGGAGTCACCAAGTATGTTAACTTGTTAAGTAAATAAATGTGACTCATAGTTACTATTTGCTTTAAGGCTTAAATATCTTAAAAGCAAATTCTATCTTCATTCTTCCTTCCTCTTCATTTCACACGGTTCCACACTCTCTTCTTCCTCTCTTCTTCTTGTTCTCTCTCGGTAATATATCACTACCACCATGGAAGTCCACCTTTGACCACATGTAAAATCTAGCTCACTTAACCAAATCAAAAACAAACACCACCATTCTCTTAGTTAAGCCAAGCTCTACAATCTTGTCTCTTCAAAGCTTCAAAACCTCCATTTCGGTGCCAAGAGAAACCACCATGGGAGGGCTTGAGCTCACCTTTTCACATATTCTTGTTCTCCTTTGCTTCAAGGTAAGGAAACTCAAAGAAAAATCAAGTTTCCCCATGTTTACATGTTGTCCGAAAATTCACCTCACAATGGTGTATTTTATTTTGCTTGTTTTAGCTTCATTTGAATCTTCCAAGGGCTAGGAGGAGTCCTCTCTTGATACTTATTCAAGTTCTCTTCCAATTCCAAGGTAAAACAATTACCTTAATGTGTTAAAACAATATGTGTAACTAGGGTTACAATGAGATGAAGCATAATGCTTGAATACTCATTATGTTGTTTGTATAATTTTAGAAGTTGACAACAACCAACCACCCCACCGGTTTGTACAAGGACCAAGAAAGAATTTGTGAGGAAAAGAGTAACAACTATCTCAATGTAGTTAAATGCCTTAGGAAAGGAGCTTGATTTGGCTTGATAAAATACCTAAGGAGCCAATGGTGAGTGACCTCAAAATTTCTCAAGGAGACTAGTACAAGAACATATTTTGGTGTATGTATTTGCAGGTCAAAGGCATTTTATGTGGGAAATTCAGTGTTTAAGGTTTATGCAATTTAGGGCCTAAAGCCATGCATTTAAGGGCCTAATTGTCCAAGCCAATTTTAAGTTTGCACTATAATTGTTATGTAGTGCTTTGAATTTGTGAAGTTTCGTGTATAAGATGTGTTTGAGGATTGCCTAAGTGCCAAGCAATTTAAGTTATGCACTATATTGTGATGTAGTGCTTGATGTGTGAAGTTTGTGTAAAGAATGTGTTTGATGGATTTTAGGTGTTATTGAATGAATTAAGGTTGAAAACCTAAGTGTGTTGGATGTGAGTAAATACAAGAGAAGCTATGGCCAAATTTGGGAAAATGTGTAAGAAGTTCTAAGTGTTTTAAGGAAGTTTTGGTGAACTAGGAAGTGTTAAAGGTGAATGAATGATTACTTGAGAAGAAAACATGTATTAAGTGGTTTAGAGTGATGCAAGGATTTAGGTGTTGTCTTTGAAGTTCTAGGAATTCAATGTGTGTTTAGTGGATGTGTGTAAGTCTTGGAGGAGTTTGTTTAAGGTTTAGGTAATGTTGAGTTCAAGGAACAAGTGATGTTAGGTATGATGTGAAAAGGAGATTTAGTTAGTAAGAAAAGAAGTTGAGAGGTGATGATAAGGTGTAGGGAAAACACCTTGTGTTGTGGTCATTATAGGTGAAATGCCACCTAGAAATCATAAGGAGAAACATTGTAAGTGTTAGGAATTTTGTGGAGATGTAAGTAAAGGTTTAAGGAATGAAGAAAAATTAGGAAATGAGTTTGTGTGAGTGTTTTAAGAATATCTTAAAGGTGTGTTTGAGTGCCAATGATGTTAGAACACATTAAGAGGCCTTAGGAGAAGTTTGGTGAAGATTTGACAAAGTTTGGGTAAGTTTAGGAAGCGACCGACCCAGGGGCCGACCCAGTTTGTGGGTCGGTCGAGCCTCTGTAAAATGTTTAGAATGTGTTCGGTAATGGTCCGACCCAAAAGGTGGTGGGTCGGTCGGACATGTGGTCGCGGTGGTCATCAAGTTACAAAGGAGGGAAAAGTTCGCACATGGACCGACCCAGAATGGTGGGTCGGACGTGGGTCGGACGGGCATTTTGTAAGGAAGTAAAAAGGGGTCTGTAATGGACCGACCCAGCTGTGGGTCGGTCGGTGGGTCGGTCGGACCCAAAATGTTGATTAAGGTTATGAAATGATATGTGATGATGGGGATTGGTAGGTAATGATGTTATAAGGATGTTAAGGACATGTTGGTGAGTTTTAGTGACAATAAGTGGGTTAAAGTTGTATTAAAATGTGAGAGTAAAACAAGTTAAAAATGTTAAGTTATGTAACTAAGTTAACGGGGAAAAATTAAGCATTGACATTAAATGATCAAGCAAAACCCGATGTTAATAAAAACATGTGATGTTAACAGTTGTTCGAGAATTGCTCGAGGAACATAAATGGACAGGATAAGTGGACTCCGGTGACAGGTATGGTTTTCTTCTTGCAACCTGTGTCCTACCGGATTACACCGGCTTGTATGCCAATGTGTTTTTTCTGTATGTTTGCCACGTTATGATATAAATCATGAAACGAGTTTACAGTCATTATTGTTATTGTATGTTTACGTGCCGATACCGTAACCTCTAATGCGCTTGAAGGGCTAGTTAACCACTATTAGGTAAACGTAAGAGAACGGTATCCGGTAATAACGTTTCCGACTTAAGGAACGTTCTAACCACGGCTATGCGTGAGTTGGTTATGTGATGTTTGTGTGTGATGTTTGTATGTGGATGTATGACTCTCTCTTCCCTTGTGTATGTCTGACAAGACTTAACTCAATGTTGTGATTTGTTTGATAAAGTTCAAAGTTGAACTACTAATAAGTGCTAACGGGGAAGTGAGGAGTCCGGTCTGTTCCGGCCACGCGTGTGAGTATGGGGGTCGTTGTCATAGCAGGTTCGATCCTCTCTGTATGTATGGGTTGTTTTCCAATTTGGTTCCCAACCTACCCTTAGCTTAACCAAGGCTATTACTGACTCACGTCGGGCCACAGGGGCATACTATTGTTATGTTTGTTTCGGTGTGCTTGGATCACTATATCCGAGACACCTGTGTTAAGTTAACGTTCATTTAACGAGACGGTAACGAGTTATGTAACGAGCTTATCATGAGACTGGCAACAATCTCTAGGCTCACCAGTAGTGTTGGTGATGTTTGGTCGGTCCTAAGAAACATTCCCGTTGTGTTATGTGTTTTGTTGTGATGCAATATTTATTGCGGTGTTATGTTGTGCACATGGAAACTGCAAAGTGTTGTTAAGTGTTGTTACGTGTATGTTAATGTTTAAAATGTGAAGTGTGTGGATCATGGAAATGATTCCAAGTTTGTGATAAGAGGCATTTGAGGATAACCCGATTTAAGGGTATGTGTCGTCTATTAAGGAAGTAGCTCTCGTTGAGGAGAAACACTCTAGGGATGATGAATACCATGGGTGATTTATTAAGTAGGATGTATTATCCGATTGTTGAGCCCATTGAGGCGAAATGTTTAATGGTTGTGTTTGTTGTTACATGTATGATTAAAATATAATCAACCGCATGCTAAGACGACAAGTAGTTGTGCGTGGCCCGATAGCATGTGGGCTGCGGGATTACCATACCAGCAAGGTGCTGAGCCCTTGGGGCCACCCCTTTCTCTTCTTTTCTTATTTCAGGTACAGAGAGCTGGAAGCCGTCCGAGAGTAAGACGGGTAACATTGTACATGGGTATTCATTTAAGTATATATATACAGTAGGTGTAGTAAGACCGATATTGTTGTCGGCACCAGTTTATAAATACTCGGTATAGTTGATATGGTGTTGTTGTTGTTGTTGTTATTGGAAGGAATAATATGTATAGTCGCTCGGGAATTTAGCCCATCAGACCGGTACATTGTGTATGTATTAGCCTTGTTAGCCACGTGGGTGGCTAACGGCGTGTAACACCAACAAGTTAAGTAATGTGATGAGGTTGTTTCTTCCGCTGCAAGTTGTTGTAAGTATGTTATTGTTGGATGGGGTGTTACAGAATACCATCTTGAAGTTCCCTTCATTTTTAAGGTGATTTTTGCCTTAAATCTTACATTAATTACTCCTTATGGTTAAGCTCAAGCTTGGAGTATAACCATATCTTGTTTTGGTGTATTAAACATTCTAATGATGTGGTGAATTTTCCTTTCAAGTGGCCGAGTTCATACAAGGAGAATCAAGGTATAAACACCTTAAAACTTATGATTTTATAATTTCTAAGCATATATATTAATATTGCCGAGAGGGACTTAATATATGGGTATATTAACCTAGAAATGGAAAAAATGACTAAGATAAATTAAGCTAGTCATTTAAGAGATTTAATTAACATAATGGTCAAATTATGACATTATGTGGAAAAATAATTAAATTAAAGTGAGGCCGTGAAAGTATATGCATATTTTGAGACATTTAAAGTGTAATTTATTTTGCAAGTTCAAGGTTGTAATAAGGTTCATCATGTCATTAGGCCGTTTTAATTTAAGTTTATAAGCTTATTTAGTTAGATTTATGCTTATATAATTAAGTTTGGGGCCAAACCGTAATTATTGGTAATATAAAGCCGTGGGCTTAATTTAGAGGAATTTAGGGTTTTTAAACGAATTTAATAAAATTATAACATTTTATAAAGTTTTGGGTCAAAATTGTAAAAATAGAAAAGTATAGGTGAAGTTTTGTAATTACCGAAAGGTTTGGGTCCAATTTGGTATTAGAAGTCAAAGTTGACCATATAGGAGACTTTGAGCAAGTTTGGAGAATTTTAGAAATTAAATACTACCTTATATTAAGATAAGTATTAAATTGTAAAAGATTTATAAGAGATGGGGCTATATTGTGATTTCCGAAAACTTGGGGTACTAAATGAGTTTAGTACAAACCTTGGTTATTAGGATTTTTAGAAGTTGATTTGTTAAATTTGGAGTTTATATAATTAATATAAAGTATAATGTAAGATATTTCATAATATTGTTTCAAATGGGTACATATGTGGTAAAACCGAGATTTAGAGAAAGTATAAGGTTAGTAATGATGTTTAAAACCTTTTGTATAGTTTGGTAATTTTTGGAGTTATATAAAGTTTTATCAAGATATATGTATAATATATAGTTTTGATGATTTAGAAAACTATATGTTTATAAAGAGGGAATTTGGTGAATATAGAAGTTAAGTGGTGGAAAAATAATTAGAATAGACCTGGGGGGTCTGTTCGGTTATTTAAAAAAAATATACCACATGTTATAATTGAGGCTTAAGGATTATAATATAAGGTATATGTTTAAGTGTAACAATGAAATATAATTGAGGTTGATTTGTGATTTAATAGAAGTTTAGTTGTTTTATAGTGAAAGCCGGAAATATAAGGGGCTGTTTGGGTATTTAAAACAATCTACAACTATATGTTATAATTGTTTTAATGACATAAATGTCATAATATATGTTATATAACTATAATGTAACATTATATTAACTATGTGGTGGATTTTGCAAATATTTGAGAATATAGGTGCTGTTCGAAATATCAACATTTTTTAAATGAATTTATTATGGTTTTTTAATGTTATAAGAGTTATAACATTATAATATAGAGGTATTCATTAAAAGAATGAATATTATTATAAGACTTACCATATAATAAATAGTTCCATAATACATGTATATAAATGAATATATGTTATGGTGAGGAAAATAATATGGTCTAATAACCATGTATTTCATGATTAAGTAATATAAGAGAAAAAAGGGAAAAACAATTACAAACATTGGATAGGGAATTCTAATGTTAAGAGTGTACATGTGATAATAAGGATTCATATAATTGAAAGTATTGTTTACATATGAGCTATACCACATTGAACTTAAAAAAAACAAACAAACCTTAGGAAAAAAAATAAAATACTAAGGTGAGATGATAGTACATGACAAAGAATCATGCATACAATATAGAAACACACTATACGACATATAAGGGTATGTTAAGTCACATGCGATAACAATTCACAATAAGTATATTAATATACAAGACAAGGCTACGCATGTAATATAACACCTTTCTATCTCGAGTTAAGCCGAAAACCCCGACAACATTGATAGTTTATAACGGGGGGTTAACCGGGAGTATTAGTGACGGTACGGGGTACCGTAGGGTTGTATTTCATACGGGATGCTAATCAATAATTATGTATTGTTTAGACTGTTAAGACGACACAAGGAGCATAGGAACTTGCTGATTCATACTCCACCGTAATACACTCATGGTGAACGGTATGTTGTTATGTGTCTCTGATTGTCTCTGAGGGCTTCCTCAGTTCAGACTTCTGTGTGATCTGTGATAAGATTGTTTGTCTGAATGTGTTAATTAATACGCATGAATTGATATTTTTTGCTGCTTACTATTTACTGTTGTTGAGTTAACAGTATCGGTTCGTATATATGAACCTATATATATAAAATGAACTAGCGGCTATGGTGCTATCTTATGTGAAATATAAGGATCGTCAGAAAAACGAGATGTAGCACTAGGATAATAGATGTATATATTATCCGGACTTTTATACGGAGCATTGGCCTTTCTAAACACCGCTCTCGTATCTAACACTGGATCCCGAGTTTACAGACTCCGGATTGGACTAATGATCATAGTCTGCTGTGTTAGAAAAAAAATGGTAATGCGATGCGATGGTATAATTAATTAATGGAAAGATAGTAAAGCCAGGAGGATGTGGCTCTTGGTGCGCGCTGTGATCACAAAACGATACCAGGATGTCCGCGTACGGGTCCGTAAGTATCAAGAAAATTTCCCGTGAGCTAGAATGGCTCGTTGGTCGGACTCTCTACCGTTGGAGTGGCTACTGCCGTGGGTGACCCCGCCATAATTTATGGGTATTAGAGACATGTCATTTTTATCGAGACATTGTCACTAGGTATAACTGAACAATTAATACAGTTGAGACTTGTACAGTGGCAACAATATTGGTTTCTACACCATGGACGAGGGTTAATACTTGTTTACTATTCTCGTTGTTTTGCTTGTTTGTTCATTGGTTATACTTGTGGTTATATTATGTGTGTTGATGGTTGTTTTACTGTATGGATATTGCGTTAATTGTTTTACAGTTTTAATATTAAAACAGTATTTGCATGTAACGAATCTCATGCTCTCGGCCAATTAATTGAGGGGTTTTGAGGGGCATGACGGGCATGTAATGACATACTCAGCAGGGGCTGATCCATACCACAACCATTTTTATTTCAGGAGATTAGCTGGTGGGTCGACGCGGGACGCGACGGTTTGTGATTTTACTGTCGATTAAGACATGGTACGGTTTGATACTGATGATGTTTTGGACTCGGGTTGTGTAAACCGAGGTGTATTTGGTTAGATGCTCACGAGTACGGTATGTAATAATCGTTGTTGTTGGATTTGTTTTTATTGTTTAAGATCTACTATCTATCTCTTGTGGTCACTGCGGGAATACGTTTCGCATGTTGATTATCAGGTAATTCGTTATCACCCGTATGGCGAGTGATAACAATGACACCATTAGGGCGACAGTCTGTTATTTACCGCTGCGATATATTTATTAGGTGCGACATTTATAGGATATTTAGGAGTCAAATTAGTAGGGGTGTTACAGAAGTGGTTGATGCTTTGCTCCATGGAAAGAGGAAGAAATTGTGAAGAAAGTGAACATTTTAAGGCTTAATTAGCTTACCAATTGCAATTGTGGTTCTCTTCTGTTCTGGTGGTTTCCTACGTAAATGGAGAAGCAAAGAGAGGTTGAAGGAGCTGGGTGTCGGCTGGGATAGAAGCAAGTGGAGAAAATAAGTGAGTTTTGTCCTTTAATGACATTATTTGTTACTTTTTGGAATAGTATTTGATGAGTCATATATACGCTGTCTTAATTGATTGAAGATGCTGATTGAGTGGGCATTATAGCCAAAGGAGGTCGGCAGCCCTTGGTCAATACCATGGGTGATGTTTGACCATGGTTAAATGTAAGGAATTAATGTTATTTTTGGGTACTATTCATACTAAAATGCCAATTTGATTTTATTTTTAAACTTTATTTAGACTTTATAATATAGTCTATCATGTCACATTAATGTTATAAAGAACTTAATATAGTCTTTACAGTGACAAAAAGTCATTATCTTAGAGCTCATACACAAAAAAATGTGCTTTAAGGAATTTTAGTGCACATTTTGAGTCGCAAGGTGTTTCCTGAGCTCTGTTTTCTTTGAGAACATTTTTTTTTGTGTTCCTTACATGATATTTGATCATGGTATCCAATTTTATAACATTTGGAGGTCATTAGACCTTTAAGGTATTCTTAGAGCACATTTTTGCCCTATTGACCTTGAAGCATGAAAGTGCTTGTTCATTGTGTTGGAGTGTTGTCCAACAATTGTAATATGTTTAGTATGTATTACTATGCTTAGGACAAAGTTTTAGGTCCTAATAAGTTCATTTGGGTATTTATTTACCCTAAACAGCCAAGGGTGCAACATCTTGCTTTGTGTTGACCACTGTTGTTCTCAGTTGACTTTTAAGGCATGTTTAGGCCTTAATCAATGTGATTAAATATTTAATCCATATTTTATTAGTTTGGGGTATTTCAGTCTACCCCCCTTAAAAAGACTTCGTCCCGAAGTCCTTACCCATCTACAGTTCACCTAAGGAATCAAATTCCACTAAGTAATCACAAACAATCATCACTAGGAGTACATTCCACTACGTTCAGACCTAGTCTTTATGTATCACATTTGATACAGCATCAATCTCATTACATATAGTCAATAATCATGCCACATTCTTTCATAAACACACTAAACAAGGTGCAAAACTCGTAGTACACAGCACTAGACAAGGTGCAAAACTCAAGTACACACACTAGACAAGGTGCAAAACTCATAAAGTACTCAAAGGTGTCTCAAAAGGGGTACTCCACGCACCCCTATTCATATGCCAGTATCTCGCGAGGATACCTCTACACCACTCCGCGTGTATGTGTATGCATATATTTAACGATGGCAAATCACAGGGAAGCAGTCCTAAAGACCAGGACTTGACGATCCCCAACCCCATGCTAACCAACGTCTACTACCCTGGACACACCGGATTAATAACGAAGGACACTGCGGTCCACGGCTCCTCGTCAGTATCACCTTATTTCCTTAATCACCCGCAGACACACCGGTCAATGACAAAGGGCTCTGTGTTCCACGCTCTTTGGGTGATGTCACTCGCAGACACACCGGTCTAATGACAAAGGACTCCATGGTCCATGGCTCTTCGAGTGACGCCCTAAATGTCACTCATAGACACACCGGTCTAATGACAAAGGACTTCACAGTCCACGGCTCTTCGAGTGACGCCCTAAATTCCAATTTCTATTCATATCTGTGTCCACTTGTAGGAAGTTTCGAGAGTCATTCAACCCCGACGTGGTCGGCGTCAGTGTTGAACTATCTCTCACCTCAATTTGTGTTCGGTTTCGCTTGATCGGACCAGGATCAAGTTCAACTTCCCACGTCAAATTTCAATCAATCAATTGTTTATTCACTTTTAATCTTGTTTCCTCTTGATATTTGCCACCTTGTGTCCTATAGATACACAAGTCAACTAGTGTAATTAATCTAGTCATTGGCATATAGGATCATGTATCCTAACCATGTACCAAGTTCACTCGACTTATAATTATTCATACACTCCTAGAGGTTTTACCTCCACTAGTTACACATCGGTCACATGCCGACTCACTCATCGCATTCCATAATCGGTTTCATACCGAGTCACAAATCATATAGTATGGAGCTTTCTACTCCTTCTATTTGACATCTCCCACCGAAGCTACCAGATAGACCTACTTGAACTCTCAACCGGAGCTAACAAGTTAGACGTTTATGTGTTTAATGTTCGCAATGTTTGCATAAATAATCGGAAATAGAATAAGAACACTCTATCTGTTCTCCCTTTCCTATTCGCCACCACAACAATGCGAACTAAAATATATATATATTCATACACATAATACATCATAATATTACCTCAAGTAATATAACACTGTCATAATACTTGTACTCTACGTACAATAATAGTTTGCAGCATGTGTACCATGCGCTACGTACTCCTACGTCGGTATATTTTTAGGCGTGCACAATCGCTCTACCCCCCAACCCTTAAAAGGGATTACGTCCACGTAATCTACGAATATATTATCGTGAAGTAATAAGTTCATGATGTTCCATTCCAGTGGAATTATTCGTGCACTAATGTGCTACATATTTCATTACCCCCACCTTTTCTATGGGGTTGGGCTTTTAGCCCCTCAGGCCTATACTGTCTGTCTCGGTTAGGTGTATGTATATTCATATAACGGTTTGATCGGGAGATGTAAACACATCATTTGTTTCCCCAAACACCGCTAGGTACGTCAAACCTAAGCAATATGGGCCCACTCGCTCCGCAAGCAGTATCCCAACTACTTTGGTTAGTTTACCCCTCTTAGGTAGTAGTTTCATGTCGGTTTCAACTCCACGTGACGGTGTTTTCTACACGGTCCTCCATAATTATGGGAATGGAGTAATTCTTTTGCTGTGTGGTATCATTTTGTCTCACACGCCCATTATTTCAACTAGCTATTCTATTCAGTCCTCCTGAAACTCTATACATGCTCATGGTATAATCTCAAGAGTTCATGCCACTCTCCGAACTAACCTTCGGTATGCTCTAGGCACATAGTGCTTGTAGTAATTTCCTTAAAATGTCAAAACGAGTCTGATATGCGCCTAACTGGCGCCTCATGACTCCAAGTTATTTCCTTCTGAGATGGGTTCATTCCTTAGGTACCTTATAGGTCCTCTTTTACTGGTGTGAATTTGTATCCCTCGTGTGTTGGTATTTAGTACCCACACATATGGTTCATCCCTCTTCTAAATTAGGGGAATCCATTTGCCTTCCTGATCTTCCACTTTCTGATTCTCAGCAACATAATTTAGTTAACAGTATTATAATGGTCGCTTTATTGCGCACCATGTCCCAGTCGATTGGACGGTTATCCGCTATTGCGGTTTGCATGGAGTATCTAATCTCCAGCTTAGAGTATCTCTTGTAATGCTCGCTTTTGCCCTTCGTCTGTTGTAAACATACAATGCGACTGTGGGTTTTAGCTTGGCATTTGTTTTCTGTTCAACCTTAATTGGTACTAACATACTAACATTTTATGGCTTGAGCATGTGGTTATTATTATTTAATGCGACATCATCGCAGCGCCCTCGCGCGTGGTATAACTCTCTCTGTGCCCCCCTTTTTGGGTAGCATCTATTATCACAAAGGTTTCTCTAATAATATTTCTTTAGATACCACAATCCCTCTTCTCATTCATGGGTTCAGTTTGCCGTTACCATTAAATTGGCCTTGGTTTCCTCGTTTACTAAAATCCCCAAAACTTGTGTTCTAACTCCTCCATTGCGGAGTTGCGACCCTATGTCCTTTTATTATCAAGCTATCCCTAATTTTCCTAACCTTGTTAGTTTGGGCTGAGATCTCTCTCATCAATACATGGTTTACATAGTCAGGGTTCCATTCGTTGACTTAGACACAAAGTTGATTACCTCCTGGGTCCATACACTACTCGTTCGTTACATGGGGTACCATACTGATACATTACTACTTACCCAACTAACTTAATGTGAGTTTTGTCAGCCCACAAGCTCCTAGGAGTGCGGTCGTCCCATGTCTCGTTTAGTGCACTCGTAGCGTTCGTACCCGGTGGTTATCGTACTCTTAGTCCTGGTAATTTATGTTTAAGAGACTATGCTGCCAATTCTTAACCTTTGATGTCAGAATGGCCCTAACATTAGGTTCTATGGTTTCCTTGATTAACGTGTAATTCCTTTACCTTCACTAAGATAGGTGTTTGCGACTTATCGCCCTAATTCTAGTTTCCACATGCTCGTCGTCTGGTATCTGTGAGTGGGGATCAGTAACTACTTATTATCTCTCCCATTCACTCCTAGGCTGTTAACTCCTTCAGATATGAGTTTTCAGTTCTAGAACTCCACCCAATCCATTGGGTTACACCCTCAGGTGTAGTCCGGACTCCATGATAAAGGTTGACACTCGTGTTTCCCCTACCTTATGGTAGTCCCTTTTTAGCCTCATATTAATCAGTATTTGTGCTTCATCACCTTTTGTTCTCCTAGTTTTGGGTCATTTTTGGTGGTACTAAGGGTATCCTTCTATAGGCCTATGCCATACGATTTCAGGCTCATTACTTATTCTGATAGCTAGATGATTGTTGGTCTTGTTTTTAATTTATTCCTTGTTGGTTCTAATACTTTCTCCTAAGGTTACAATTGGATACCCATAACTTAATGGTTTCCACCAATCATTGCTCTTCATTGTGTAATCCTTACTCTTATTCAACTCATATTTCCTCCATCCTCTTCGAGGTAACGGTATCTTCCGTCATCAGGCAATTTTCACTTTTTAGTTTATATCCACTGCCCTCCATACAGGAGTCTAGCAGCATAATGGATCAACAACACCTCCGGTGTGTGTGGTGCGGGCATTACATCGGCCCTTTTATTGCACGTTCACATCTGCCTATTATTTTTTTTTTAAAAGTCCTGACTCGTATAGTTCACTTCTTGCCCTCTGGCAATGTTCAATGGTAGTGGTTTACCCACGAGTGTCGCGCACTCTCTAAATATGGTTATGCTGGTCCTGAAGACCCGTCACACCCCCACCAATAATGATTGATGTTTAACGTCCATACTGGCACTGGGGTTAGGCTTGTAGGCACTAATTATCGTTATTCTCATTTACTCCCCTGTCAATATTCTACTCAATGGTGTATTTTTTCAGGTTTGATGGTTAGACCGGCTAGGTCTTCCTGAGGTTTTATCAACCTCCAACCCAAGGGTTTCGTACCCCTGCCCTTAAGAAGGCTCTGTCCTGCCTTATTGCATTACGGACGCACATAAAGTTTATTGTTTATTGGTAACTGCCTGGACCACAACGTCCTTTAGGGTTAGTTTTACCGTCGCTGCACTTGCTGTAGCAAGTGCGCAAGGCAGGTTGAATTTTAATGCTTTGGTTAATGTGGCACTTGCAGTGGCAAGTGCACCATGCAGACTGAGCCACCGGTACGGTGTGTCAGTGCAGTGCTATTCCCTAATCAGGTTCCTGTTCCAGTCAAAAGTTCTTATTCAAATTAATACAGTCTCACTCCCGCACTCGTCCCCACAAGTTTACCAGGGTAGTAAGGTCTTACTCCCCTCTCGAGGCGTTGCATAATAGCAACTTAGCGAGTTCTTGTTTCTACAGCTCTCATAGTCTCCCCTCATACACATCAGGCCATTTTGATCCTTCAGTATTGTATGGATTAGAGTTACTCGCTTCGGGTGAGACTTCTATAAGGTCATCCATTCCGTCAGTTACAATATCGTAAACTAATCATTACTCGTCATTTTCACTTTCTTTCCCCCAAGCGCACTAATCAGTGTTTTCCTGGATGTAGGACAGGGTTGCTTTGCTTATGCAAGCAAACCCCATTAGTCCTACGGGAATTATCTCCTCAACCTCGGTTTAATATTCATCTCACACTCATATGGTAGACATTATGTCATTACCAGGACCTCCGGTCCTAAACATTACACCAAAACTAAGTCTTATTCTCTACATTTAACGTAGTTCTCATAGCATCCACATCGGGTCTTCCCGATCAGGAGAGTTATCTCCGTGGCGCTTCTCTTTTCTTGTGTTACCAGGTAGTACTCGAGGTACGGGCTGCGGCGGGTGGGGTACCATTGCAAGTTTCCCCGGGATGCTCTCCCATCAAGTGCGAGTGTTTCCTACAGTCTTCGCGTTACTTGGGGTTGTTGGACCCTCACCACCTTCTGCTGCTCCGTGTTCTTCCTTAGTACCGTTACCCAAACCTCTCCCTGACATAAGTCAAGAGGACGGGTTAGACCTTTACTCGGTCTAATACCGTAGTCTCGGTCGTTTAATATTGAAGTGCCTCTACGGCTATGGTGTGCAAGCTTTAAGCATTGCATCAACCCCGCAAGGTCACGTATTCTCACAACGTTTCTCGTATTCCCAAAACCTATGCTCACTGTATAAATCCTACTATCTCTTGTCATCAGAGCGGTACTCCGCTCTGATACCACTTTTGTAACACCCCTACTCTAATCGGCTCCCAATCATCTTACTTAACATTGTAATCGCAGCGGTAATCTCAACAATTAATCTACTGGTGTCACCGTTGGCACTTGCCCATACGAGTAATAACGTGCTTATTGATATATTCTTAAATACGAAACAATTTCCCACAGTGACAACGAGAGATAGATCTAACCTTCCCAAACCAATATATAAAATACATTCACAGTGAGCATCTAAGTATCCCAATCCTATACACGTTTCTAAGTTTGTATCAAAATGCAACAGTGCATATTTAAACAACTGTAATTAAACTACCCAGCGCGTCCCTCTCTTTGCCGACACCGGAAGCTGCATACCTGCAAAAATGGTTGTTTGTGGTATGGAATCAGCCCCTGCTGAGTATGTTACTACATGACTGTCATGCCCCATCGGACCCTCAGTTATTGGTCGAGAGCATGCAATTCATTTTCATGCAAGTAGTTTAATGTTAAAACTGTAAAGCAACAATATATATTGCAGTAAACTCAAATAACAAACAGCCCCCGGCTTCACACATCGCATCGTAATAAACCACTGGAAGCGTTACAACGCTTATATGAGTACAGAGACTCCATTCCAACCAATACTTGATAGTTCATAATTGAGTTCGGTGACTCACTCGACCAAACAATCCACCATAATCTACACATGAGTACAGCGACTCGACTCAACCAGTTCACAACACACAATATGAGCATAATGGCTCGTTCAAACAAATCCACCAACATACCACACATAATTATAAAGCATAACCACTGAGCAACAAGGCGAAACAACGAGAGTTATAAACAAGTATAATTACCCGTCTTTGGCGTACAAGCCCAAATAATGTTTGCCTATGTACGAGCTAGTATAGTCGATCGTAATTGTTCAGTCAGTCATGTCTAATGACAACGTCTCGTTAGAATGACGTGTCTCTAAGTTACCCATCTCTTATGGCGGGTCACCCACGGCAATAGCCACTCCAGCGGTAGAGTCTCCGACCTACGAACTATCTGTAGTTCGTTGGAAATTTATCCAGATACTTACGGTTACCACACGATATCCTAGTATCGTTAATGGATCACAATTCACAGCAAGAGCCACATCCTCTTGGTAAACTTATCTATACCATCGCATCGTTTTACTATTTTTTTCTAACACAGCAGACTAAGGTCGTAGTCCAATCCTGAGTAAGTCGACTCGGGATCCAGTGCTAGATACAAGAGCGGCGTTAAAGAGGCTAATGCTCCGTATATAAGTCTCAGATATTTTATATATCTTATTATCTAATGCTACAACGTTTTACTTACGTTCCTTATATTACACATATAAGATAGCATCATTGCCGCTAGTTCGTTTTATAATATGTCATATATACGAACGGTACTGTTATCGCACAACAGTAATAATGATAAAGCAGCATTAATACGCAACTCAAGCATATTAATTCACACAAGCATACATTCAATCTTATCACAGATTTTCACACAATGTCTGAACTGAGGAAACCCTCAGAGACAATCAGGCCACATAAATAACATACCGTTCACCCTGAAAGTATTACGGTGGAGTATGATTCAGCTAGATCCGATGCTCCTCGTGTCGTCTCTAACAGTCTAACAATACATAACACTACTGATTGGAATCCCGTATAACAACTTAATTCTACGGTACCCCGTACGGTCGCTATTACCTCCCGGTTAATCCCCGTTATTAACTGTCAACGTTTGTCAGGTTTACGGCTTAACTCGGGATTGGAAAAACGTTATATTACATGCGTAGTCTTATCTCGTATAATAACATACTTAAGGTTGAACCTTGTTATCGCATGTAACTTAATATACTCTTGTATATCTCATAGTTTGTTTCCATATTGCATGTAAAATTCCTAATCATATTATACACTTCACCTTAGTATTTTTTTTCCCAAGGTTTTGTTTCTTTCACCATCCATTATAATACATGGTTTCTAACCATAATATATATTCATCCTTATATACATTTTTTTGTATATGTATATATTTACCACGTAGGTAAGTTCCATGAGTTATAAGCTCTTATATTATATGTTACATTTTTATCATCTTTTTATTAGATGATTATTCCCTTAGTTGTACTATATTATACAACTTATATTAAGATTATTATCCTAATATTATGTAACATTTTAGGTTGTATCTTTACAACTCCCAGGTTTAATTAACAAATTCCTTAGTTTATAAATCCTATTTACTTATAGTTTGTCACATTACTTAATGTGAATATCCTTACTTTTATTAATTCCATCTAAACCATATAATTTTTATAACATTTATAACATTATAGACCTTAGTCTAAATTCATTTTCCAACCGTTAATATTTCGGTATTTGTTATACCACCACATATATTTCTCCAAAGTGTCATAATGACATAATAATTGTATATTATACATATATAGTTTATCTTAATTCCAAATCAACCCAATAAATTCCTAAAAATTCCTAATAGCCCATGGGTGTTTATAATACCATTTTACACCCTTAACTTTCGGAAATAACATATATACCATATAGGCTATAAATTTGTTACAATTAAATACTTATCTTATTATAAAACCTTAAATAAGTTTTCTAACTTATTTAATTTGGTCAAAACCTACCATATGGTCAAGGTTGACCACCTTAATATTTCCTTGACCATTAATCCCCATATATTACGGTTTTATACCCATATCTTTTCAGCAATTACCATTTAACCCCAAAACTTTACATAATCTTATAATTTTCATATAAACTCATTTAAACCTCCAATTTTCGGCTTTATTAATATACAGCCCCCAAATTTAATTTATTTACACTAAAACCCCAATAATATGTGGTAATGCATATTTAGCACCTAAACTTAATTAAAAGCTTATAAATGCATAAATAAAATGGCCTAAAGTACATGGCCTTATTACAAACATTGGCTTATAAAATAAATTACACATAAATGCCCAAAAGTACTATAAACTCTCGGCCCTTACCATATATTTTCTTTATTTGCCAATTTTCCACATAATGTCTTAAATTTGACAATTATGCTTATTAATTAGTTATAAAATTTATTAAACCATTCCTTAATCACCTAAGGTCAAAACAAGACCTTATTAACCATTCACTCATGGCACAATATGTATACATATGTATAAACACATATTAATATACCAAGTAGGTTTAAGTGATTTACCTTGTTTTAGCCAAGTATAAGCCTTGTTTGGCCACGGCTGTTTGGAGATAATATTTCCACAGCTTAGTTTACATGTTTTCAAACAGCAATTAAGGCATGGTTAGTCTCCAAGCAAGATCTAACCATAAGAAGTGTTTAATGTCAATTTTCAAGGTAAAATTTACCTTAAGACACAAAGTAAACAAGGTTGATCTCGGGTGTCTTTACAGTAGAGAAAGATCATTAGAAGAGCTACTAAACCAAGCTTTAAACTGGTATAACTCAGATTAGAAGATGGCTAATTTTTACCTTGTTTAAAGTGCCTAAAATGGTGTTTTTGGCTTGGATCTGGTTATACGTCAAAGCTCTTGATGTACCAACTGATAGGTATGTTAAGATGAAGATTATAAGCTTAGAAAAAAGTTTCACAGCCTAATTTGAAGGGAATCAAAAGATATGTGCTTAAAGCACATTTTTATACCTTAAGAGCAAGATTAGCTTTCTCCACCTTCTTCCCTTGTTAATGCCGAGACACACTCTCCATTTAACCTCCAAAACAACCTAAGAACATTTATGGAAGTGGTTGATGATTTGCTCCATGGAAAGATGAAGAAATTGTGAGAAAGTGAACATTTAAAGGCTTAATTAGCTTACCAGTTGCAATTGTGGTTCTCTTCTGTTCTTGGTGTGTTCCTATGTAAATGGAGAAGCAAAAGAGAGGTTGAAGGAGCTGGGTGTCGGCTGGGATAGAAGGCAAGTGGAGAAAATAAGTGAGTTTTGTCCTTTAATGACATTATTTGTTACTTTTTGGAATAGTATTTGATGAGTCATTATAACAGCTGTCTTAATTGATTGAAGATGCTGATTGAGTGGGCATTATAGCCAAGGAGGTCGGCAGCCCTTGGTCAATACCATGGGTGATGTTTGAACATGGTTAAATGTAAGGAATTAAATGTTATTTTTGGGTACTATTCATACTAAATTGCCAATTTTGATTTTATTTTTAAACTTTGATTTAGACTTTATAATATAGTCTATCATGTCACATTAATGTTATAAAGAACTTAATATAGTCTTTACAGTGACAAAAAGTCATTATCTTAGAGCTCATACACAAAAAACGTGCTTTAAGGAATTTTAGTGAACATTTTGAGTCGTAGGTGTTTTTCTGAGCTCTGTTTTCTTTGAGAACAGTTTTTTGTGTTCCTTACATGATATTTGATCATGGTATCCAATTTTATAACATTTGGAGGTCATTAGACCTTTAAGGTATTCATAGAGCACATTTTTGCCCTACTTGACCTTGAAAATGAAAGTGCTTGTTCATTGTGTTGGAGTGTTGTCCAACAATTGTAATATGTTTAGTAATGTATTACTATGCTTAGGACAAAGTTTTAGGTCCTAAGAAGTTCATTTGGGTATTTATTTACCCTAAACAGCCAAGGGTGCAACATCTTGCTTTGTGTTGACCACTGTTGTTCTCAGTTGACTTTTAAGGCATGTTTAGGCCTTAATCAATGTGATTAAATATTTAATCCATATTTTATTAGTTTCAGGTATTTCAGGAGGCCCCTGACTATTCTCTTATGTCTCGTAAGACGTCCATATAAAAGGCCGTAGCCACCTGACCCACGATCCAAATAGGGCTCGTATGGGTATAACCTGGAGCGGAACCCGATCGGGTACCCCTTAGTGATCACAACTGCGCAACCAAGTAGTTCGTAAACTACCGGGATTCCTCACCTCAACTCATACCATCTCTCTCTCATAATGTTTAAGATATACTCTTAGTCTTATTGAGAATAATTTATCAATTGGCTGCCCAATGGGTCTCACGCATACCTAGAAGTAATCTAGGTCATATTCATGTTCGAGATCCATGCTCTAGAGACCGACAATGTCGTGACTCGTCCCTAAGTATTTTACTTAGGTTGCCATATACTTAATATTAATACTATGGTATTATATCAAGTAACCGTCATGTTATCACATTAACGTATATGTATGTTTATATAAGTTGATCTATAGTCGACGTAGTGTTAGTCCCGTAGGACGCTCGTGCATAAATAATTAATGCAGTACACTTAAACACATACATGTATCCACACACATAACACACAAGTTATATCAACCAAATCCGAGCCCAAGGAGTTTCCTTAGGACAACTCGGATCAAACCCCCTTTACATACCGTTCACGTCAAAGACCTAGGATGCGCTGTGTAGTCCACTAGCTCGTCAAGCGTCCTTGTCCGAAGTATGATCTAAACGGTATTAAAACTATAAGCCAGTCTCCATGACTAACTACATCCGGTATCTCCGAATAAGAAGTAACCCCGACAGTTCATCCCTGTTTTCTACAATTGTTTGTTACGGGTTTCTCTAAACCGGTCGGCTTTGTTACTAAACTCGTATGTCAAAACATTTTGACTGTTAAGTTTAATTCATTATTTTTCTTTAATCTTATCCACCATTAATATAGGTACATAACCTATGGTTGCATGTATGCATGCATTATTATATTATATTGTATTATTTTCCCACCATCCATTATATACATTGTATTATATACTCCATTATCTTTAGCAAATAATATTGCATCCAAAAACTTATACCTTATAGTTTGTAACTATTTTTCATGTAATAACCACCACCATTATATTATATGGTTTCCAACCATAATATATACTTATCCTTATATACATTATTCTTGTGTATGTATATATTTACCACGTAGGTAAATTCCGTGAGTTTAATAAACTCTTATATTATATGTTACATTTTATCATCTTATATTAGATGATTATTCCCATTAGTTGTATTATATTATACAACTTATATTAAGATTATTATCCTAATATTATGCAACATTTTATGTTGTATATTTACAACTCCTAAGGTTTATTCAATAAATACCTTAGTTTATAAACCTTGTTTATTTATAGTTTGTCACATTATTTAATGTGAATATCCTTACTTATATTAATTCCATCTAAACACCTTAATACCATATAATTGTTATAACATTTATAACATAGTAGACCATAGTCTAAAATTCATTTTCCAACTCTTATAAATTCGGTACAGCCCTTATAATTATTTAAATTCCATTTTGACCACATAACATTATGTAATGTTTATACCATATACTAATATCATATAATATGATATCTTTATTTCCTTTAATTTATAATCTATAGTTTTTATGCAAAAAACTATTTAATATTGCCGCATGGGCACAATATAAAAACCTTATTCTTTTTCATAATCCGTAGTTTCCTTTATTTACAAAATCACCACATTAATTATACCATGTTTATTTATCATATTATATAACATTTTTTAACTTATAAAATGGTATAACCTATGGTTATATTTTTTGTAAATTGCGAACAGACCTCATTCTGTTTTATAATTGCCATTTGACCCTATTTATAACATATAGTATTATAATATCATTAAACTATATATTATACACATATCTTAATAAATACTCTTATATAATTATCTAAAAATCACCAAATTTCACCAAAGGGTTATAATTACCCTTATTACCCATATACTTTCGGTATTTGCTATACCACACTTTATATTTCTCCAAAGTGTCATAATGACATAATAACTATATATTATACATATAGTTTATTTTAATTCCAAAATCATCCCAATAAATTCCTAAAAATTCCCAATAGCCCATGGGTGTTTATAATACCATTTTACACCCTTAACTTTCGAAATAACATATATACCACATATGTTATAAAGTTGTTACAATAAAATCTTATCTTATTATAAAACCTTAAATAAGTTATCTAACTTATTTAACTTGGTCAAAACCTAGCATATGGTCAAGGTTGACCACCTTAAATTTCCTTGACCATTAATTCCTTATAATTACGGTTATATACCCATACTTTTTAGAAATTACCATTTAACCCCAATACTTTATATAATCTTATAATTTTTTTTAAACTCCTTTAAACCTCTAAATTTTGGCTATATCCTTTTATAGCCCCCATATTTAATTTAATTACACTATAACCCCAATTATATGCGGTAATGCATATTTAGCACCTAAACTTAATTAAAAGCTTATAAATGCATAATAAAATGGCCTAAAGTACATGGCCTTATTACAAACATTAGCTTATAAAATAAATTACACATAAATGCCCATAAAAGCCTTAAACTCTCGGCCTTACACCAATGTTTTCCACATTGACCAATTTTCCACATAATGTCTTAAATTTGACAATTATGCTAATTAATTTGTTTATAAATTTACTAAACCATTCCTTAATCACCTAAGGTAAAAATAATACCTTAAATACCTTGTTCACTCACGGCACAATTATACACATATGTATAATTACATATTAATATACCAAGTGAAGGTTTAAGTGATTTATACCTTGTTTTTGCCTAGTTAAGGCCTTGTTTGGCCACGGCAATTAGGAGATAAAATTTCCACAGCTTAGTTAACATGTTTTTAAACAGCAAACAAGACATGATTAGCCTCCAAGCAAGATCTAACCTTAAGAAGTGTTTAATGTCAATTTTCAAGGTAAATTTACCTTAGATTCCAAGGCAAGAAGAGGTGCTCCACGGCCTGTTTTTACAGTAGCTAAAGAGCATCAAAAGAGCTACTAAAACCAAGCCTTAACTGGTATAACTCAGATTAGAAGATAGCTAATTTTTACCTTGTTTATAATGCCTAAAATGGTGTTTTAGGCTTGGATTTGGCTATACCTTGAAGCTCTTGATATACCAACTGAATAAGTATGTTAAGATGAAGATTATAAGCTTAGAAAACCAAGCTTTACAACCGGATTTGAAAGGAAATCAAGGATAAGTGCTTAAAGCACATTTTTATACCTTAAGAACAAGATTAGCTTTCTACACTTCTTCTTCCCTTGTTAATTCCGAGATACACCCTCCATTTAACCTCCAAAACAACCTAAGAACATTGATGGAAGTGGTTGATGCTTTGCTCCATTGAAAGAGGTAAGTATGATGAAGAAAATGAGCATAAAATGACTAATTAAGCTTACCTAGGTAGCAAGGGTTCTTCTCTTTCTTGGTGAGTTAGCCACGGTTTTAGAGAAGCAAATGGAGAGGATCGAGCTGCTGTGTCGGCAGGGAAGGCAGCAAATGAAGAAGGTAAGCTTAATTAAGCTTATAGTTAAGTTTACATTATAATATGGAATACTAATGGTGATTCACCTAATTGGTAGATATTTTGTGTTAACTGAGTGAGCTGTCCTCCATGCTGCTAAGCTGCCGACCTCCAAGGGGTTAGAAGCGTCATTAATTGACCATTGACCAAACTTAGTCAATTTTGCTTAAAATGCACTATTTGGTTTACTATTCATACTAAATTGCCATTTTGATTTTTAATTTTCAAACTTTGATTTAGACTTTAAAATATAGTCTCATTTCACATTAATAATATAAATGATATACTCCAGTCTTTAAAATGACAAAAGACATTATCTTAGAGCTCATACACAAAAACGTGCTTTAAAGAATTTTAGTGCACATTTTGAGTCGCAGGGTGTTTCTTCTGAGCTCCGTTTTCTTTGAGAACATTTTTTTGTGTTCCTTACATGATATTTTATCATGGTATCCAATTTTATATCATTAGAGGTCATTAGACCTTTAAGGTTTTCTTAGAGCACATTTTTGCCCTACTTGACCTTGAAGCATGAAAATACTTGTTCTTTGTGTTGGAGTGTTGTCCAACAATTGTAATATGTTTAGTAATGTGTTAATAAGCTAGGACAAATTTTTAGGTCCTAAGAGTTCATTTGGGTATTTATTTACCCTACACAGTCAAAGGGTGCAATATGTTGCTTTGTGTTGACCACTGTTGTTCTCATTGACTTTTTAGGCATGTTTAGGCCTTAATCAATGTGATTAGATATTTAATCCATGTTTTTTAGTTTGGGGTATTTCAATCTACCCCCCTTAAAAACTTCATCCCGAAGTCGCTTAATCAAATAGGCATGTATATAAATATATAACTACCCATGATTCCTAATGTATATCTATATGATATATCATTTACACACATTTTATTGTGCCTATACTGCACATAGCCATCACCTTGTGGCGTAAGTTCAATCATATATGAATATAGGTGATCCATCAGCACCATCATTTCCTATCAGTTCTACAAACCCTGACAACCTCCCCGAGGTGTCCATAACATACCATCGTTCCACGTTCCATACCTAATGATTCATTTCGTATCTAAGCGATACCATATGTAATCATTCTACAAGCAATATAAATATACATATATATATTATATATATATCACAGTATCATAAGAAAAGTACACACCACCAATTCACTGTATGCATGCATACGAAACAACAAAACTTAGTGCACACACGTGCACAACCAAGAGGCTCTACCCCCCTTAAAAAGGTTACGCCCCCGTACCCCACAAGCATACAACAGCAGCTCAACAAGGAGCGCTGAATACTTGGCTCTCAAAGAGTTCTTCAACTCGTGGATTATCCTCATATCAGAGAGACGGGTATGACTCTAAGCCCTACAGGGCTCCACAATACACAAAGGGTGAGGCACTATCTGTGCTCTCTCCCAAGTTCATTCTTATGGGCCCACTCACTCCGTATTGAGGTGCAGACCCATGAACATAGGCTCAGTTTGCCTCCTTTTCATTGCTGTGTATCTACTCATTTGGATCACTAGCATACATGTGTGTCTTCTCTCACTGATATTCAGCTTGAGGTATAATATGACATTGGCCATTGTTAGTACTTAGTGCTCTTTGCACTTGTCTCAGTAATACTAAGACGTACCAGTCTATATGTCCACGGTGATAACTTGTCATCCGTGTCTCCTGGTGGTTTTGTCCGGAGTAACATACTGTTGTAGTTCTTTGATACACACTCGTGTTGATATCCATTTCATCGTCCTGTATTCCCACTAGATTAATAACTGCATAAGTGCAATACCAAAACACCTCAGTCATACAGAGTGCAGAGGCGTAAACTCTCAGCAGCTAATATCTAATGTGTCAAACAGATAAGATGAGCGAATTATCATGTGTGGTATATTCCAAGTCCATTGTTCCTTGCTTAAGGTATCTGCTAGTATTTAGCTTTGTCTCTTATCATTGCGTAGTCACGCATTATGTCACATCATCTGGTAGATTTCCTCTGGATTGCAAGAATTTGCTCGACCCTTATAGAATTCTACATAATATTCGTCCATAATGGGTTTTCATGTTTCTATCTTTCGGTTTCACGTCCTTGAAAGGTTTCCATGTCTTCACTGTATACTGTCTACTGCTCTCTGTGTTGGAAGTTCTTGATTTCTCTAGCCCGTTAGTTTAACTGCGGCTCTTCTCGTCCATCTTCGAGGTAATCTGCTTCACTATCCTTAGTATGGAGTTGACTACTTCTCGTGTTTCTAACACTACTTGTCTACTTGCATGGGGTACCATACTGATACATTACTACTTACCTAACTAACTCATAAATAAGTCTGTCAGGCCCACATGCTCCTATCGGAGTGCGGTCGTCCCATGTCTCGTTTAGTAAACTGGTAATGTCTGTCACACGGGTACTGTGAAGTATTCTATTGTCAATCTCCTGATGGATGTCCTTTTTAGTTACTAGTTCTTGTTGTCATTTATCTTGTAATAAGTGTTATTGCTTTAATGGCATCGGTGGTAATTCGTGCCATAAATAAGCCATAACGCCGACTTTTTAGTAAAATCTTTGCTATATTTAGCAACTTGGTTCTCCTAATTCGATCTCATTGAGTGCAACACATATTCCTTTTCTCCCTGTTTATCCTGATCATATCTCATCCATATATGTCCCTCATATTCGTTCCTCATCCGTTTAATTGGATATATTGTAGATTGCATAATAGCTTGAGCAACTTGGCTCTTCATCTCCCAACCATCCTCACTGACGTGTGTGCATCTACAAGGGTATGTTTGTCCATAGGACTAAACATTCATCACTAGTAGTGATTAGCATTAAATGCGGGTATACACTGATGGTATTTGGCTAATAAGCCCTGTCTGAAAATTATTGAACAATTAACTGGTGTGGTTTACAATCACAGTGGCTGTATAATTTCTTCCAGTTGCATTGGTCGGGCTAACAGTCTTCCCCAGGTTTCATAGGTTTCTAATCTTCAGGTTTTATGAAAAGTTTGAAAAACACTTTTTTTTTTTTATATATAATTAAAAGACTAAAAAGTAGTAGTTGCAGTAGTAGTAGCAGCACTTGCTCTGTCAAGTGCGCAAGGCAGATGGAAATTTCAGTGGTTTACTAGTCATAGCGCTTGCAATAGCAAGTGCGCCATGCAGGTGGAAATTCTGGTTCAGCAATCACCGGTCTCATTGACTCTACGTCGTCGAGTATGGGCTACATGATATGTAAGCATTAACATCCTGCTCATATATATAATCCGTCAAGGTTTCAAGGCTACTCGCATCGAGTTCACATAACAGTCTCAAAAGTCATACACCAAAAAGCGAGCGGTCAATGACACACTCCCACATACTTATAACATATCTCTGTCTAACATCCAAGGTAAGTACATAACAAGGTAAGCAAAAGTCTTCCCACCAGCGGTCTCACGGAGTTCAGGGTACTCATGCCCTATCTACTCCCTGCCCTTATAGGCTCCAGCATCAGTAGATGTCTGGCCATCCTGACCGCCTAGTGGTACTCCAGATCCTCTAGCTGAGGTCTTCTGAGTATTCCTTGGTGGCCTGTAATTACGGCTCTCAGGGTCATCCAGCACTTGAACTCCCTGTGGCCCTCTTTGTGGCAGCACCGACACACAAATTTGTGGCCTTCGCAATTGACCCCAGGATGGTCCTTCCCACAACGCTTGCAATAGAAATGGCGCTGGGGTTGTCCGGTGTCTGATGGTATTATTTAGTTTAAGTTACAATCTGATGATATTAAGGTTAAGGTTACAGTTTAATTTAAGAGGTAGGTGTTCTCACCCTTGGGAGGCGCAGATCTCAGAGGCTGAGCATCCATAACTGGGCCGGTCAACCGAAGATGGGCTCTTTCCCTTTTGCTCCCTGGTGACCTTGCTGCCTTTCTTTGGGAAGAATTTCCTGTTCAAGGTTCGGGTCAGCATTCATAAGGTATTTAATATGATAAACAATTTAGAATGGGATAAGTCCTTACTTTCCCTTCTTCTGGCCATCGCCTGGAGATTCCCTCCACCCTCAGACTCTCCCTCAGGGTTCTTCCTTTTCTTGGCCCCGAGAGTCTCTTCCCGAGTCTGGCATTAGCTCCGTCCTTGAGGCAGCGTCGTAACACTCCTGGAATGTCATTGGTAAGTTGTCATAAAATTAAACGTATTGTAGTAAGTATAGAATTCATGGCTTTCATGCTAATACCTGGATGGTAGTGTAGAGGGTAGCACCCATCGCCATCTGGATGCGAAACAACAATCCCCCCTGAAACTTCTCGACCTTCACGGTCTCTGAGTAATCTACACCGGGGATGAAGTCCACCAGACCAATGAATCGAGCATAGTACTTATCCACGGTCAGACCTCCCTGGGATAATGTCTCGAACTCATGGTTTTCTTCTTCTTGAGATGCGCCGGGTAGTACTTCCCTCTCAGCAACTCGACAAAGGCAGCCCACGAAAAGTCGGGCGTAGCCGGTGATGGTCCTTGACCACCTCACCAAGTGCTGGCTGCATCCTTCAGATGGAAAGCAGCAATGACGACCTTCTTGTCGGCCGGTACTTGTAAAGCTTCATATGCCTTCTCATGTTCAACAATAAATCGCTCTAAGGCTACTGGGTCTGGTTCCCCAGAATATGTAGGTGGTCGGGTCTCGCCAACTGACTTCAGCCAGTTCGTTTCCCTGGGCTGTGGCGGGTGGGCTGTGCTCCTCCTATCTGAGTACCCAGCTGTGCAAGAACAGCAGCTGAAATACCCCAAACCTTAGTATGTTGTTTATACATTTAAATATGGTATATTAAGACTAAAAAGAGTCTTAGAAACATTAGTAAACAATTTAAACCATAGAAAACAACAATAAATGCCTTAAGTCAATTAGGGCTAAAATGTGCTCTAAGCTTGGGATAAGCTTGGGTAAGACCTAATGAGCTTACCAAGACCTTATTTATATACTAATGAACATATTAAACCAATTACCAAAGAAAACCAAGCTTGAAAACAAGTTAAAACACAAAATATGCTTTAAGGAGTCTTAAAGCACATTTTGAAAAATTGTCTTGTAAATGAGTTTTGAATGGATAAATGTCCATCATTACTCTTTGATTAATATGTGTACTACTTAGTATCACATTTGGAAGTCTATATCAATGGGAAATCAAAAATTTCACATCTATGTGCCTTGTTTTAGTGAATAGTAACTAAAATAAGCTAGATTATAACATATGTTAATATAAGTAATTTAATTGGTCAACAAGGACTAAAATGCCCCTAAGAACATTAAGGGGGACGGCTTTCTTAGTGGTGAGTCACCAATCTTGTTAGCTTGTTAAACAAATAAAAGATGACTACTTAAGTTACTATTTGCTTTAAACATATAAATATCTCTTAAAGTAACTTATCTTCATTCTCCATTTCTCTCATTTCCCTCTCATTTCCCACGCCTCCAAGCTCTCTTCTATCTCTTCTCTCTTCTTCATCTCCATTTACGGTTTTGCAATAGTACCACACACAATTCCATCTTCAACCTCTTATATCTCCTAGCTCACTTACCATCAAAACTAAGACCACCATTCTCTTTGTCTCATCAAGCTCTTCAACTTCATCCTTTCAAAATCTCAAGAGCTCCATTTTGGTGCCAAGAAGAATCTCCATGGAAGGAGCTTGAGCTCACCTTTTCACATATTATTGTTCTCCTTTGCTTCTAGGTAAGGAAACTCAAATAAAAACTCCCCATTTCTTCATGTTTGTATGTTGACCGAGAATCACCATTGATGGGGTTCTTTTATTGCTTTGTTCTAGCTTCATTGCAACCTTTCATGGTGTAACACCCCAACTGCTAACAAACACTTAACAACATATTGCAGCGGAAATCATAACTCCACAACATAACTTAACTCGTTGGTGTTACAACGCCGTTAGCCACCCACGTGGCTAACAAGGCTAACATACTTTGAAATACCCCGTAATTAAAAATAGTGATTAATTAGGCTAATAAGTAATGTAGAGGCTTAATTAAGTATAAATAATCATAAGGGAACAAATCCCGAAGAAAACGACCTTTAAAAACGGTTTAAAAACATTACCGAACCTTAAAGCGCGTTTTTTCGAGGTAACCGGGAAAACGTGTCTTTAAGCGGGTCAAATAGACTCGTAACAGTTTAGGCAACTAAATATTCATTAATAAATTAGTGAAGCCTTAGGACCAATAAAATCAATAAAACGAGAGATTAGTAAAAAAACTGTCAAAAACGGGAAGTTGTGGGGTAGAAAATAAATAACCAAGAGTTATGTGTCCACTTTTAAAATAAAAGTAAAATTTGTGTGTGTGTGTGTGGGTGGTAGCCGATGGGCTTTATTTCCCCCCCCCCCCCCCTCTCACACTCGCTCCTCACACTCTCTCACACTCACTCCTTTACTTACAAACAAACAAATTAATAAACTACCCCACTCACACATATTCTCTCTCCTATCCCCATTCTCTCTTTTCCCCTCACGTGGAGCAGCCCCCTCTCACCCTCTCTTTTCTTTTCTTTCTTTCAACCTCATGCGATTCCATGGAGGAATGAGAACAAAACACAAAAACTAGCACTTCTCTCCTCTTGTTATCTTAGCAAACCTTCCCCAAAAATTGTAAAAACTACACCATTGTGTTCCTCTCTCCAAGAGCTACACTTCCACTTACCTTCCAAAATCCAAAAGGAGCAATTTCGATTTTTTGGGTATATCCCATTTGATGTTTCAACACCACCATTAGAGGCACCTTGTCTCCTTGTTCTTCTTCTAAGGTAAAACATCTCCAAAAACTCCATCTTTTCTAGCCTAAATGGCAAAACGAAATTCATAACTAAACCCTTGTTGTTCCTTTTCTGTTCTAGCCGATTTTGGCTGTTGGTGGAGTTGGAAATACTGTTGTTGAGCCACTTCAAACAGCACTTGCACTCGTGGAAGGTAATATAATTCCTAAACCCTAAAATGTACATTTAAGCTTGATTAATGGTTAGGGTTAGTTTTAGTGTATTAAAAGAGTATACTGAAATGTATTTGTATGGTTGTAGTAGTAGAGAACTTGAGTCAAAACTGGTAGAGAAGAAAGAGGAAGAAGAGAAAGGAAATCTAGAAGAAGAAAACAAGGTAATTAAGCTCACCTTGTGTAGTTAATTATGTTTGTGTATGTAACAGGTTTTTAAGAATGGAAATGTGTATTGTAAATGATAATGCATTAGTGGTATAATGTAAGAGAATATAAGTATTTTGAAGCTTTAAAAGATATGTAAACTGTTACAAAACAGATTGGGAATTAGTTTGAGTGCAGGAAATTTTGTTGTGTTGGTATTGGTATTATGGATGGGAGCTTGTATATTTTTTGATTGTTGAAACAGGTGAGATAAGAGTTAAAGGTGAACTAGAATATGTGGTGAGTGTATAGAAAATACAAGGAGACTATGGCAAAATTTACCTAGGATTAGAACACTTAGTGAATTTAAACTAGATGAATGAAGAGTGTTGTACAGATTTTGATTTGGATAGTTAGAGGTAAGTTGAGAGAGATAGTTAATGTAATTGTAATGTGTTGGGAGTGTTAGAAATGACATTAGAAGAGGAGTGGTAGATGGAGAGTGTTATTGCTAAAATCTGTAGCAAACACAACTAGGGAAACCAACTAGTGGAGGTGTGAGTTGAAACTTAGAAAGTAAGATGAGTGAATGAGTATAAAATTGTGTAAGGAGTTAGGAAATGAACTAGGGTGTATTAGGAGGTTTAATTAGTGTTATAACATGTGGGAATAAGTGTAGGAACAATGGGGAAGTAATGGGTGAAAGAGAGAACTGAAAACAGAAAGTAAAATGTAAACACTGGGATCGACCGGACTTGCGACCGGACCTGCAAGTCCGGTCGAGCAGAAAATTTTCCCGTCAATAAGCTACTGGAATTGACCGGATTTGCGACCGGACTTGCAAGTCCGTCGAGTAGAAAAATTTCCCCTCGGTATACTACTGGAATCGACCGGACTTGCGGCCGGACTTGCAAGTCCGGTCGAGCAGAAAAATTTCCCGGCAGAATGTTACTGGAATCGACCGGACTTGCGACCGGACATGCAAGTCCGGTCGGACCAAAAATTTTCCCGATGAAACCTACTGGAATGGACCGGACTTGCCAGGTCGGTCGCAAGTCCGTCCTGACAAAAAAAAAAAAATTATTTTAATTTAAATAGTAATTGTATATATATATGTATATGTAAACCCATACATACATGTATATGTACATGTATGAAAGCATGCCAAAGTTAAGTAAGGAAGTAAAACCTAAGTAAAGGAAAGTAAGTAAGTAAAGAGTAAATGTAAGAAGTATAAGGACATAGTAAGTATGAGTTAAGTATGATGTTAGATTAATCATTTAATTGTATGTATTAATAGGATTTGATTTGTGACACCGGAAGGACGTTTGAAGTACGTACAACGGTGAACGGTAATGGATTCCTCATGCCCCGGGTGCTATCTTGGTTACTCTGATTTGTGTGTTGCGTGCTAATTGATCACCAAATAAATAAATGCACGAATCGGAGTTAATATGCATACTTGTGAATATGTAGTGTTGTATGATGTTGTATATTTTCTTTAAATCTTAGTTGTATACTTCATGAAATGTATGGATGATATGAATGTGGTGTATGTATGTTGTATTGTACCGTGACCGTTTTTATTGTGTTTGGACTTTAACTTGTTCCTAACAAGCTAACCATCCTAACTTAAAATGGAATTAAATGGAATGAGTAGAAGTCCGATATAGTTTCGGCCACGCTGAGGATGCGGAGTCACGAAGGTTGGCTCCAATTCCTGACTCTTAACTGGTCCGCGGCCCAAATCCCTTAAGTGGGTAGCATCCCGGATTAGTGTCAAGTAATCCCGGATGTGGGACGGTGTAGTCCCAAGGCCGGAGGTCCCCGACGACTTGACTTGAGTATAAGTTAAGTAAGTAAAGAAGAGTAAGTAAAAGTATTGAAAGAAGTAATTGTAAAGAAGAAGAAGTAGTTAATGAGTATGAAAGATGTAAAGCAATCCGATTAACCCGGATGCATAATTTGGCTAACCTTGTGAAGGTAAGTAAGAGTGTATTGTATGTTGCCTTGATTGTGTAATGTATTGTATGAGCATGTATGATGTATGAAAAGCATGTATGTGAATAATGAATGGCATGTTTAGTGGACGTCAAATAGTCGGCGTGCCCTAGCTAGCACGCGGTATATGCGGAGTCCATATGCAGCTTTTGCTGAGCCCCTTGGGGCACCATTTTTACTACACGCAGGTACTCGAGATTGATGAAGATGTGAAGACTACTTTCATTTCTTTTATCTTCTTTTTGGATGTAAACATGAATTATGAGTGGGTGTACTAAGTAGTACATGGCTTATTGATTAGCCGGTGTACCATGGGGTACACCTTTTTGGATTTGAAGAGAATGGATTGGTATAGATGAGTAGTTAGAAACTCATTCTTTTGGAAGTTGGTAAAGGATGTAATGTATACTTTAAATACTCGGTGATCCAGGATGTAAGTATTGGCATGTTATTTGGTAAGTAATTTAGTAGCTCGGTACGTTATGTTCATCAGACCGTGACTGTAAGTATTAGTAGCCTAGCTAGCCGTATGGGCGGTTAGCGGCATTGTTTCACCCGCCGTAGTAAGTAGTAGTAATTCCGCTGCGAACTCGTAGGATTAATAGGACGATTAGACGGTAAGCATAGGATTAGCGGTTGGGGTGTTACAAAAAGTGGTATCAGAGCGTAGTTACGCTCTGATGTCCATAGTACCGAGCATAGGAGATTACCGAGTTAGGATTTCAACCGTCTTAAGACGGATACTTAGAAACCTAACTAGGAACTACCGTTTTAATAACGGATACCCTTAACGTTCTTATGAACGATACCTTGCTTAAATTCCAAGACCTTTGAGTCCTATCTTGCAAAGCCTAATGTAACTGTTAAACATTCAGATGTCAGGACGAGGCCGAGGCCGACCTAGAGGCGAAGCCTCAGATGGAACCGGCGCGCAGACGATAGCTGAGATCGTCGCCGCCACGGTAGCACAGATGCTACCACAAGTAATACAAGCTGTACAACAATCCAGCAGAACCAAACTCAAACGGGGCCAACCCCTCCCCCTCCACCCAGAGAAGCAATTGGGTGAAAGCTGTAGCGGAACTCCGCCCTCCTTGCTTTAGGGGCGAGAGTGATCCGGCTAAGCTAGGCTACATCTCCGAGATGGAGACGGCTTTCGAAACACTCGAAGCTCCTGCTGGAGTTCGAGTCAGAGTTGCTGCGTACTACTTAAAAGATGCTGCAATGGACTGGTGGAAGCTGGTCAAGCAAGAGCATGTCAGCGACCCCACATTCGATTGGGATTCCTTCGCCTCACTCCTCCGTTCCAAGTACCCGGAAATGTAAAACACAAAGAAAAGGCTAGAGCTGGACGCCTTAAGATGACAGACAAGATGTCTGTGGATGAGTATACCGCACCTTCACCTCCATCCTCCGTCTTCTCCCTGATCTTGGATACAGGCCAGTGTTTGGTCGATCGCTTCTATGGCGGTCTGAGCCATCGCTACTACGGTACGGTATGGGCTACACTCGATTTACCTCTCTTCAGGTAAATATCAGTTTGACCCTTAGTACCATTTCAATTCCTTAATTCCTTGAATTCTTTAAATCTTTTCCTTACTCTTTCCAAATGAGAATCCCGGCTAATACCTGAAACTTCAGGAGTGTTATCACGCGGCTTCTCGCGTTGAGATCACTTGCCAATTGAGGGATGAAAGAAAACCGCGCTAAAGCGCAAGGCCAATAACAAGAATACCAATGGCGAGGAGCAGAACCAGGGTAAAAGCTGGAAGAAGAAGAAAGGGAACTTCTTTTCTCAGAAGAAGTCCCCAAGTGAGAGCAGTGCCCATGCTGAGCAGGGCAAACCAGCTGAGATCCTTCAGCTTGGTTATTCTACACCGGTGGCAGCTAAGCCACTGAGATCACACCCTCCTAAGGGTAAATTCTACTTCCAATTTGTATTCGTATAAGTATCATTTCTAGTATACCCACGCACACATGTGCTAACCCTCTAACCTCAGGTTCTAGCTCCGGAGCCGCCAAAACCTTCTCCGACGGCCGCACCTATGTGTGCAGAAAGTGCAACCAGGACCATCCTGGTAAGGATTGCTATGGAGGGAGATCAAGTGATACAATTGCCAGAAGCTGGGACACACAGCTAACAATGCCGGAGAGTGGAAGCAAAAGGGAAACTTTCAAAACTATAAGCAGAGAGAGGGCAAGGAGGTGGCATCTGGCGATGCCACCGGCCCAGCAGGCACCTCAGGGAAAGGGATCCCGGGGCCCTTAGAGAGGCGCACCTCAGAGGCAGCCCGTTCTCCATGATTGACCGCGATGGGCCCGGTTCGAAATCCGGCCAAGGTAATCACCTAAACCTTTAATCCTTGAAATAGCATGCCTAGTAGTAGAGTAATTGTATGGTGAATGCATGAGTAAATCAATAAAGTGATATTGAGCATGAAATGGAGTAGTTGAGACTAGTACTCACCGTAGATGAAATTGTAACCATAGGAAACTTTAGTATCTGTTACCCAATACCGGTAACCTTCAATCAAGAAGAGATCAACATCACCAACCACGACTACACCAACAAACAGTGTCAGGTCATCCGACCAGGTATGATTTTATTAAAGGGATACCTGACACCCGAAGCGCAAATCTCAATCATCGGACGATGCAACGAGCTAGGAACGGGTCAAGGTGGATTTTACACACCCGAATTCCCCGGTGGAGCGAAGATGAAGCTGAAGATGATGTGCTTGGGAAAGGACTGGAATCCTTATACCAAGACATACCAGGAGACACGACAACACGATGGAGCGACGCCACCGACGATACCACCAGAGTTTCAGACCCTCATCACTCAAGCAGTTGAACTTGCACAACAATGTGAATCTGAACCAATCCCCGCATTTGAAGCAGACCTCTGTATCGTCAACTTCTATGAAAAAGAAGGACGACTTGGGTTACACCAAGACAAGGACGAGACAGCGGAATCTCTTGAACAAGGAGTGCCCGTAGTGTCTTGGTCCATTGGTGATGACGCCATATTCCTGTATAGCGAGCAGAAGCGTGTGGACCTCGCACAGAAAACTGGTATTGAGATCAGGAGATGTCTAATCATGGGTGGAAACTCTAGGATGCTGTATCACGCGATCAACAAGATCAAGTTGAATACGGCACCACCGGCAATAATCAATGCCACACACATGAAACCAGGACGCCTGAACCTTACCTTTAGAAAATATTAAATTCCTAGTATCATGTAATCTATTAGTAACGTGTATTAGAGACACGGTATGTATGATGGTTGGTTATCAGTAAAGAGCAGTGTTGATTTAATTCCACTTGTGTCCACCATCATACTTATCCAATTGTGAATCCAATAGGTTGTGGACTCGGTACCGAAGGTAACCTGAGCATCCTCACGAAGCACAAGCCGGCAGAAGCGGCACCATTCTAACGGGAGTCTTCCCAGTAAATGGCATTGATGCCAATGTGTTATTCGACTCCGGCGCCTCTCACACTTTCGTATCACCATCCTTTGTGAGGAGGTTGAAGCTAGATGCGGATGAGCTACGAACTTCATGGTTACTCTCCCATCGAAGGAGCGAGTAAAGTGCACCAAATACTACCAATCAGCCACCATCGAAATCAAAATGAAGCGTTTCCCATTTCCTTCATCGAATTCAATGGATTGGGGTCGACGACTTAATTATCGGGATGAATGGTTGGAGCGGCACAAGGGTAGAATCCTCTGCGCCGAGCATCGTTTGCTGCTCAAGAGTCCTTCTGGGGTTACCGTATCTTACCGCCAGACCGAGAGAGCCTTCGACCACCCTTATATCTGCCATGGCATGTACCGGGAACTCAGAAAGGACCAAGAAGTGTATCTTTGTTATGTACAAGACCTGGAGCGAGATCCAGAGTTCAGTGATGAAGTACCTATTGTATCCGAGTATCCCGATGTATTCCCTAAGGAGCTACCCGGCATGCCACCACAGAGAGCAGTGGAATTTGAGATTGATCTATTGCCAGGTACCGGTCCCATTGCTAGGGCACCGTACCGTATGGCACCTGCTGAAATGACCGAGTTGAAAGAACAGTTGAGAGACCTTCTAGACAAAGGGTTTATACGCCCGAGCGTATCACCCTGGGGAGCACCGGTTCTCTTCGTGAAGAAGAAGGACGGTAGCCTCCGACTATGCATTGACTACCGCGAGCTGAATGCGGTCACAGTCAAAAACAAATACCCACTACCGCGTATCGACGATCTATTCGACCAGTTGAAAGGAGCCTCAGTCTTCTCCAAGATCGACCTCCGTTCAGGGTATCATCAGATTGCAATCAAGGAACAAGACATTGAGAAAACGGCATTCCGTACCAGATATGGCCACTACGAATTCATAGTGATGCCATTCGGTTTGTCAAACGCACCGGCAAAATTCATGGACCTCATGAATCGACTATTCAGTGAGCAGTTGGACACTTCAGTTGTTGTCTTCATCGACGACATCCTTGTATACTCCAAATCACCAGAGGAACATGAAATTCACTTGAGGAAAGTGCTTGAGACACTGCGCGAGAACCAGCTTTATGCGAAGTTCTCCAAATGCGAGTTTTGGCTTGATCAGGTATCATTCCTTGGACATGTCATCTCGAGCGCAGGTATCTCGGTTGACCCTTCTAAAGTAGAAGCTGTACGATCATGGCCTAGACCCAAGACTGTTACCGACATTAGGAGCTTTTTGGTCTAGCCGGTTACTAGCGGAGATTTGTAAGGGACTTCTCGAAAGTCGCCAAGCCCATGACTACACTGATGAAGAAAGATGCACCGTTTGTATGGACAGACGAGTGCGAGCTATCATTTCAGAAACTGAAAGACTCATTGACCTCAGCGCCCATCCTTACTCTTCCAGAGGGCACAGAGGGATTTGAGGTATACTGTGATGCATCAGGCAAAGGAATGGGATGCGTACTCATGCAGCATGGCAAGGTTGTTGCTTATGCCTCCCGCCAGCTGAAGAAACATGAGGAGAATTACCCGACTCACGACTTAGAGTTAGGAGCCATTGTCTTTGCCTTGAAGATATGGCGACACTATCTCTATGGGGTAAGCATCACCATCTACTCCGACCATAAGAGCTTACAGTATGTATTCACTCAGAAAGAACTCAATTTGAGACAGAGAAGGTGGATGGAGTTTCTCTCAGACTACGACATCAATCTGCAGTATAAGGAAGGGAAGGCAAACATTGTAGCCGACGCCCTGAGTCGTCGAGCACACTCGCTCCATTCGCTACTCGCTTCTTCTAGCTTGGTTGACGAGGTGCGAGACGCTCAGTTGAGCGACCCTTACCTAACCGAAATCAGAAACAAGATCGAGAATGGTACATTTGAGAAGAAGAAGTATGATTTTAAGCTACATGAAGATGGTTTGATTCGGTTGAATGGCAGGCTATGCGTCCCCCGAAGCAATGCTGAGCTAAGGGATCGCATCCTGCGAGAGTCACATAGTTCTACATTATCAGTCCATCCGGGAGCCTCCAAGATGTACAAAGACATGAAGAGGTACTTCTGGTGGTCTGGAATGAAGTCAGATGTGACAGAATTTGTATTGAGATGCTTAACATGCCAGAAGGTAAAATTCGAACACCGTAGACCGGGCGGAATGGTACAATCAATGCCAATTCCGGAGTGGAAATTTCATGATATCTCCATGGATTTTGTTGTAGGACTCCCACCTGCTAGGGGAGGACTCAACATGATCTGGGTTGTAGTAGATCGCCTTACCAAGGTTGCCAGATTCATACCGATGAAGGACACCTGGAAGGTAGTGAAGCTAGCTGAGCTTTTCGATAAGGAGATTATCAGACACCACGGAGTCCCTAAGACCATAGTATCTGACCGCGACACCAGGTTTCTTTCGAGATACTGGAGAGCTACAAGGGAAGCGTTGGGTACAGAACTGAAGTTGAGTACCGCCTTCCATCCTCAGACCGACGGTCAGACAGAAAGGACCATCCAGACACTGGAGGACATGCTTCGGGCATGTGCCTTGGACTTTCAGGGGAGTTGGTTAGATAAGCTTCATCTTATCGAGTTCTCGTATAATAATAGTTATCACGCCTCGATTAAGATGTCGCCCTTCCAAGCTCTATACGGTAGACCTTGCCGTACACCCTTGTGTTGGGATGAGTCAAGTGAAGCGGTCATCATAGGACCGGAATACCTTGAGCAAGTGCAAGCCGAAGTGCAACAAATCCGAGCTAACATGAAGGCAGCCCAAGATAGACAGAAATCCTATGCGGATGTGAGACGACGCGACCTCGAGTTCGCCGTGGGCGACCAAGTGTTCTTGCGAGTTTCACCTATGAAGGGTGTCTTCAGATTTGGTCAGAAGGGCAAGCTAAGCCCAAAGTTTGTAGGGCCGTACACTATCACCGAAGGAGTTGGTTCAGTAGCCTACAGGTTAGCACTACCTGAGGACTTGGGACGTGTCCATGATGTATTTCATGTGTCACAACTCAAGAAGTATATGGCTGATCCTTCTCATGTGTTGGAGCCCGAGAGACTATCCATTGAGCCAAACATGAGATATGTCGAAACCCCAGTGAGAATCCTTGATAGGAAGACCAGAGACACTCGCCATAAGTCTATACGAATGGTGAAGGTCCTATGGTCAAACCATGATGTCGAAGAAGCGACATGGGAGTTGGAAGATGCCATGAAGGCTAAATACCCACAATTATTCATAGACTAGAGAGTCTAGTATTTAATATACGGGTACGGGTCGTACCCCTTTTAAGGGGGGTAGAACCCTTTGCTTTAGCATTGCTTCGGGGTAAGCAGTGCATTTTGTATGGCACATGTAGTGCAAGTGAACTTAGTATGGATGCGTATGTATGTGTAATGTGTAATGAATGATGTGTATGTGCAATGTATGGTGTATTGGTGTAATGTGTATTGTGGATTGTAATGTGTATTGTGAACTGTAATGGTGTATTGTGTATTGTGGTATGGTATGAATGAGAATGATGGATTGTGTATATGAATTGTGTATGATGCTTGAAGTGTGTATGCTTGCAATGTGGAATGAAGTAAACACCTCATAGGTGTAGTAAGACACATTAGGGCAATTGATTTGCCTAATGAGTAGAATAATGAAACTATTAACCTTGAGCAACTTTGAGGGCAAAGTTTCTTAAGGGGGGTAGATTGAAATACCCCGTAATTAAAAATAGTGATTAATTAGGCTAATAAGTAATTTAGAGGCTTAATTAAGTATAAATAATCATAAGGGAACAAATCCCGAAGAAAACGGACCTTTAAAACGGTTTAAAAACATTACCGAACCTTAAAGCGCGTTTTTCGAGGTAACCGGGAAAACGTGTCTTTAAGCGGGTCAAATAGACTCGTAACAGTTTTAGGCAACTAAATATTCATTAATAAATATTAGTGAAGCCTTAGGACCAATAAAATCAATAAAACGAGAGATTAGTAAAAAAACTGTCAAAAACGGGAAGTTGTGGGGTAGAAACATAAATAACCAAGAGTTATGTGTCCACTTTTAAAATAAAAAGTAAAATTTGTGTGTGTGTGTGTGGGGTGTAGCCGATGGGCTTTATTTCCCCCCCCCTCTCTCACACTCTCTCACACACTCACTCACACTCTCTTATTTACAAACAAACAAAATTAATAAACTACCCCACTCACACATATTCTCTCTCCTATCCCCATTCTCTCTTTTCCCTCACGTGGAGCAGCCCCCTCTCACCCTCTCTTTTCTTCCTTTCTTCAACCTCATGCGATTCCATGGAGGAATGAGAACAAAACACAAAAACTAGCACTTCTCTCCTCTTGTTATCTTAGCAAACCTTCCCCAAAAATTGTAAAAACTACACCATTGTGTTCCTCTCTCCAAGAGCTACACTTCCACCTTTCCAAAATCCAAAAAGGAGCAATTTCGATTTTTTGGGTATATCCCATTTGATGTTTCAACACCACCATTAGAGGCACCTTGGTCTCCTTGTTCTTCTAAGGTAAAAACATCTCCAAAAACTCCATCTTTTTCTAGCCTAAATGGCAAAACGAAATTCATAACTAAACCCTTGTTGTTCCTTGCTGTTCTAGCCGATTTTGGCTTGTTGGTGGAGTTGGAAATACTGTTGTTGAGCCACTTCAAACAGCACTTGCACTCGTGGAAGGTAATATAAATTCCTAAACCCTAAAATGTACATTTAAGCTTGATTAATGGTTAGGGTTAGTTTTAGTGTATTAAAAGAGTATACTGAAATGTATTTGTATGGTTGTAGTAGTAGAGAACTTGAGTCAAAACTGGTAGAGAAAGAAAGAGGAAGAAGAGAAAGGAAATCTAGAAGAAGAAAACAAGGTAATTAAGCTCACCTTTGTGTAGTATTATGTTTGTGTATGTAACAGGTTTTTAAGAATGGAAATGTGTATTGTAAAATGATAATGCATTAGTGGTATAATGTGTAAGAGAATATAAGTATTTTGAAGCTTTAAAAGATATGTAAAAACTGTTACAAAACAGATTGGGAATTAGTGTTGAGTGCAGGAAATTTTAGTGTTGTGTTGGTATTGGTATTATGGATGGGAGCTTGTATATTTTTGATTGTTGAAACAGGTGAGATAAGAGTTAAAAGGTGAACTAGAATATGTGGTGAGTGTATAGAAAATACAAGGGAGACTATGGCAAAATTTACCTAGGATTAGAACACTTAGTGAATTTAAACTAGATGAATGAAGAGTGTTGTAACAGATTTTGATTTGGATAGTTAGAGGGTAAGTTGAGAGAGATAGTTAATGTAATTGTAATGTGTTGGGAGTGTTAGAAATGACATTAGAAGAGGGAGTGGTAGATGGAGAGTGTTAGTGCTAAAATCTGTAGCAAACACAACTAGGGAAACCAACTAGTGGAGGTGTGAGTTGAAACTTAGAAAGTAAGATGAGTGAATGAGTATAAAATTGTGTAAGGAGTTAGGAAATGAACTAGGGTGTATTAGGAGGTTTAATTAGTGTTATAACATGTGGGAATAAGTGTAGGAACAATGGGGAAGTAATGGGTGAAAGAGAGGACTGAAAACAGAAAGTAAAATGTAAACACTGGGATCGACCGGACTTGCGACCGGACCTGCAAGTCCGGTCGAGCAGAAAATTTTCCCGTCAATAAGCTACTGGAATCGACCGGACTTGCGACCGGACTTGCAAGTCCGGTCGAGCAGAAAAATTTCCCCTCGGTATGCTACTGGAATCGACCGGACTTGCGACCGGACTTGCAAGTCCGGTCGAGCAGAAAAATTTCCCGGCAGAATGTTACTGGAATCGACCGGACTTGCGACCGGACATGCAAGTCCGGTCGGACCAAAAATTTTCCCGATGAAACCTACTGGAATGGACCGGACTTGCCAAGGTCGGTCGCAAGTCCGGTCCTGACAAAAAAAAAAAATTATTTTAATTTAAATAGTAATTGTATATATATATGTATATGTATACCCATACATACATGTATATGTACATGTATGAAAGCATGCCAAAGTTAAGTAAGGAAGTAAAACCTAAGTAAAGGAAAAGTAAGTAAGTAAAGAGTAAATGTAAGACGTATAAGGACATAGTAAGTATGAGTTAAGTAATGATAGTTAGATTAATCATTTAATTGTATGTATATAATAGGATTTGATTTGTGACACCGGAAGGACGTTTGGAAGTACGTACAACGGTGAACGGTATGGATTCCTCATGCCCCGGGTGCTATCTTGGTTACTCTGATTTGTGTGTTGTGTGCTAATTGATCACCAAATAAGATAAATGCACGAATCGGAGTTAATATGCATACTTGTGAATATGTAGTGTTGTATGATGTTGTATATTTTCTTTAAATCTTAGTTTGTATACTTCATGAAATGTATGGATGATATGAATGTGTATGTATGTTGTATTGTACCGTGACCGTTATTTATTGTGTTTGGACTTCTAACTTGTTCCTAACAAGCTAACCATCCTAACTTAAAATGGTAATTAAATTGGAATGAGTAGAAGTCCGATATAGTTTCGGCCACGCGTGAGGATGCGGAGTCACGAGAGGTTGGCTCCAATTCCTGACTCTTAAACTGGTCCGCGGCCCAAATCCCTTAAGTGGGTAGCATCCCGGATTAGTGAGTCAAGTAAATCCCGGATGTGGGACGGTGTAGTCCCCAAGGCCGGAGGTCCCGACGACTTGACTTGAGTATAAGTAAGTAAGTAAGAATGAGTAAGTAAAGTGATTGAAAGTAAGTAATTGTAAGTAAGAAGAAGTAAGTAATGAGTAAAAGAGTAAAGCATTCCGATTAACCCGGATGCTCAATTTGGCTAACCTTGTGAAGGTAAGTAAGAGGTGTAATTGTATCGTTGCCTTGAATTGTGTAATGTATTGTATGAGCATGTATGATGTATGAAAAGCATGTATGTATGAATAATGAATGGCATGTTTAGTGGACGTCAAATAGTCCGCGTGCCCTAGCTAGCACGCGATATATGCGGAGTCCATATGCAGCTTTTGCTGAGCCCCTTGGGGCACCATTTTTACTACACGCAGGTACTCGAGATTGATGAAGATGTGAAGACCTACTTTCATTTCTTTTACCTTCTTTTTGGGATGTAAACAATGAGATTATGATTGGGTGTACTGAGTAGTACATGGCTGTAACCTTTGATTAGCCGGTGTACCATGGGGTACACCTTTTTGGATTTTGATAGAATGGAGTTGGTATAGATGAGTAGCCTTAGAAACTCATTCTTTTGGGAAGTGTGGTAAAGGATGTAATGTAGTACTTTAATACTCGGTGATCCAGGATGTAAGCAATTGGTACATGGTATTTGGGTAAGTAATTTAGTAGCTCGGCACGTTATGTTCATCAGACCGTGACTGTAAGTATTAGTAGCCTAGCTAGCCGTATGGGCGGTTAGCGGCATTGTTTCACCCGCCGTAGTAAGTATGTAGTAATTCCGCTGCGAACTCGTAGGATTAATAGGACGATTAGACGGTAAGCTTAGGATTAGCGGTTGGGGTGTTACATACTTACATCGTACCGGTCTGATGGAGTAAACTCCCGAGCAACTACACATAAATCTCGTTCCATGTCCAACAGTCGTTATACACTTACGTTACAACTGTACCGAGTAATTACCAACTAACGCCGATACATTTTCGGTCTTACTACACCTATAATACATCCACAATTCTCATGACTACCACACACAAACACTACCCCGTCCTACTCTCGAACGGCTTCCAGTTCCTTGTACCTGAAAAGTATGGGAGCCCCCAATGGGGGTCAGCACCTTTGCTGGTATGGTAATCCCGCAGCTCGCATGCTACCGGGCCACGCACAACTAATTGTCGTCTTAGCATGCGATTGATTTTATTTTAAACATGCACAAACTCACACACATATCATGCTTATAAGCAAACATCCATTAATAGAATACAGACACAAGGTTAGCACACTCAACATAACAACACACTTCACTTTATAACATACACAACTTAATTTCACTCTTCTTAGAGTACATGAACTTCACTTAGTGAGTGCCGGGGTGATATAAGCCCGAGCACAACATACGTACATTTTCTTTACTTGAGTGGCGGCCTCATATAGGACCGTACACAACATACACAATTTCCCCCTAGCTCCAATAGTGATGAGGTAGGTAAGCCTTGGTTAAGCTTGTGGGTGGTTGTAATTCAAGGAGGAAGAACAACCGTAACATAACAAAGAGGGAGTCAAAGCGAACTTAGGCTTCAACACCCTACCAACATTGTACATAATTTCCCTCCTAGCCCGATGTGGAGGTCGGGTAGGTAAGCTTTGGCTAAGCTAGTGGGAGGTCGAAATCCAATGAAGGAAAACAACCCTAACATAACAGGATGGGAGTTAATTCACATATATATTATTAACTCCCAAACAATACGCGCGACCGGGATAACCGGATTCCTCTCCATACATACATATACTTATTAGTTAAGGTTCCCTTATGGAACTTATCACACACATACATCACATAGTGTTACTAACTCGGTTAGACACACAAGGGAAATCATATCCCATTTCAACAACACGGATAACAGTATTCAACAACAACAACATATTAAACAGGTCACATACACACTTTAACCACTAATACACTACGCACGGATAACCGTAGTTTAGAACGTTCCCATGGGTGGGACGTTTATTCCAAATACCGATCTCTTATGTGAACCTAAGGTCGGTTAACTATTATTTAACACATAACTGGTTAAGCGGTATCGGAATTAATTACGCCACATAAATTACTGTAAACTCATTTCATGCTTTATCTTGCAAGGTGGCAACACACAGAAAAACACATTGGCATACAAGCCGGTGTAATCCGGTAGGACACAGGTTGCAAGAAAACCATACCTGTCACCGAAGGTGCACTCTATGTGCCATCACATGTTCCTTGAAAATCTTGAATAACTGGTAACATTATAACTATCTTTGTTAACATCGGGGTAATATATTTATTCAACGACTAATGCGCCATGATTAACCCCGTTAAGTAGTTTTATAACTTCACCTTTTAGCTTGTTTACTCTCACATTTTTATTACAACTCTTCAACACTTAATCACCATTATAACTTACTTAACATTCTTAACAATCTCATAACAACACCTCATACCAATCCCCGTCATTGGGTAACATTTCCTACCCTTAAACAAAGTTTTTGCTCAAAATTACCTATGTCCGAACTTGTGTCCGGGCTTTGAAGTTCGGACACAAGTCGAGGCTCGAACGGGTGAATACTGGCGAATGTCCGAACTTGTGTCCGAGCTTCCAAGTTCGGACACAAGTCGAGGCCAAAACTGAAGAAAAATTACATGCGTCGAACTTGTGTCCGGACATCGAAGGTCGGACACAAGTCGAACCAAATTAGCCTGGGAAAATTTTTCGAGTGTCCGAACTTCCAAGTTCGGACACCACTGAAACTCGGAAAAACTTAGAAAACGACGGGGCACGTCCGAACTTCCAAGTCCGGACGGAAGTTCGGACGTACCCAAAATCCAGCTAACAGAGGCAAATCCTCACCTATAATTGCACTTCCAAAAATCCATACTTACTCCTTGAAATCCCAAGTCATCTAGCACCATTTTGCTATCATTCTTGCACTCTCCTACCTCCACTATTTGTCCACCATTACAAAACCAAGCTTCACTCATTTCAACACTAAACAACCCAATTAAACACCTTAGTCCTCTCATCCATAAAATCATCATCAAACACTCCTTTTTCCTATTAAAATTTTGCCACAACCTCCCCATAAACTTTACATATTCATCCTCATCAATTATCATCAAAACACAACCTCTTCATTCCAAATCTAGCCACACCCTTTCAAGGGTCCTAACAGCACATTACAATCCCTCAAATTCCATCAACGACAACCTAATCACCATAACTCTCCACAACCACAATGTGAATCTCAAACTCAAAACATTTGGCTCTTAAGGCCCTCAACTCAACATCAATTCACAAATTCCTCCAAAACCAACTAAACACATTCCAACATATATTCCAATCCATAATTTTGGGTTCATTAATTTGTTTACCCATCCCAAACACTTAAACAATTTATAAACAAAGTTTAAGGTAGTTCTTCTTACCTTAAATTTCACAAGTCTCTTAAATTCTCCTCATGCTCCAAACCTTCCCCAAAAATGGTTAAGAGGGTATGGAGTTTCCAAACTCCATCCCAACACCCAAGAACACAAAACATACACAATTAATTATCTAAACCCTTAGAAACTCAATTTAATCAAAGGGCTAGAATTAGGGTTTACCTTTTGAAGCTTTTAAGAGGGATTTTCTCCATTGGATCAAGAAGGAAACTACTCCACCATTGAAGGATAAATTTGGAGCTCAAGAACAAGGAGAAAACAAGGTATCAAAAATGGTGAAAAATCAATTACACCAAGAGATGAAGAGGGAATGACTTTTTCTTGGAAATTTTTACCTTAGAAGAAAGAGGAGACTCCAAGCTTCTCATTGGTGCCATTTTCTCCTCAAATGGTGAAAACCCATGGAGGTCAACTTCATCCTTTTGGAATTTTGAAAAGAGAGGATGATAGAGGAGGATGAGAGGAAGAAGAATATGTAATTATTTTTGTGATTGGAGCTCAAATGGAGCTTGGGGATGAAGAAGAATGGAGAAGCCATTGTTGGCTTGGTTGGGAAGTTCCATCGGCAGAGAGAGAGGAGGGAGACCGGCTGGGAGAGAAAGAGAGGAAAGAGAGGAAGAGAGAGAGAGGAAAAGGAAATAAGGGAGGAGAGAGAGAATAAGGGGTATAAGTGGTGTTTGTATTTTTGACTCTATTAATTAGTTACTAGTCATGTGTGAGTGAGCTGTTTACATTAATAAAACGGCCCACTAAAATAAACACGCTGGAGCGTTTTTCGTTTTTAACAGGAAACACTCGTTTATTTACCCGGTTTAGCACTGTTCACTAACCGGGACCATTTTCCGGAACTTTCTATTCCTTTAATTTAATGGTTACTAATCTCCCATTAATGTTTAATTATTGTACAAAATCAACTATTTTTTACGGGGTCGTTTAACTATTTAAAGTCACGATTTCGGGTTTTCTCGAAAACGCGCTTTAAGTCTCCGTTAGCGTTTAACGCATGTTTGAATCCGTTTCTTCCGGGATTTTTCCCACATGTTCTTAATGGTAATTAAGGTATAAATGTATTTATAACCCTTACGAAGGTTATGTACTTCCTAAAATAACTAAATACGTATTTCACGTTTTGGGACTTTTTACGCATTTCGTTTTCTTTTGGTTTTCATTTCTTCACCAATGATCTTAAGGACTTATTAGCCTTGGAAAATAATTACTTAATTAACTAACACACTTAAGGTTGGGGTATTTCAATCTACCCCCCTTAAAAAAACTTCGTCCTCGAAGTTCACACTTCCCACACATCATTGTTAGGATATGGGGGATTACTTGCAACATACAACTCATAGCAAACATACAACATAGTAACCTCGGACTTGATTGTCCGGGTACCTTAAAATCATTTCCACATACATAACAACCCTAGACTTTAGGTCTGGGGTAACATAAACAACATTTGGACTCGTAGGTCCTGATAACGTAACATCCATTAGACACTTAGTCTTGATAACAATCACCTTTAGAACATAGGTCCAGGTAACATAACACTTCTGGAATTTAATCACTATTAGGACTCAAGGTCCAAAATAATAATTTATTACACATACACCACACATGTCATAGCATGTATATCAACCAGAAATTCCTTTTCCATCTCTTCATGGTTCGAGACCATGTTGAGTACATATACACTGTGATCCGCAGAACCGGTCGCGATGGACACTCTGGTCCCCGTTCCTTTAGGAGATCAAAACAATTGCATACTTCTTTAAAATATACTTCTCATGTCACCGGTCCTAAGACAAAGGCTCGTACGTCCTCAGCTCTGTGAGCAAGTAAAGGAGATACTCTCTATGAGGTTAAGTATAATGAAATCCTTATTGGGAGGATCTTAATCGAAAATCCTTTACAAGGTACTAAAAGTAGTCCTTCCTTTGAAAATACCGTTTAAGAATCTAAAAATATTAATTGATGTCTTGAAAATACCAATTTAGAATTTGAAACCCAATTTTAAAATCTTTTGAAAATTCAATACAACTCCAAGTCCAATTATTGTTAATGCATCTTATTCTTGATGTGATTATTTGTGACCACTTTAGGGAGTTTCAAGAATCATCCAGCTTAATGTGATCAGCATCAGAGTGAACATCTTTCCACCCAATTTGTGTCGGCTTCCCTTGATCATGATAATCAAGTTTCACCTCCCACATCATTTCAAAAACAACTAATTCAAGCATGTACATTTTCTATCTTCTAATCCATCTAGTCGTAATCATTACATCTCCAAGGGTGGAACTATGTCCATCAATCAACTTCCGATTATTTTAAATCAAGTACCTAGGGAATTTAATTCTCACTAGGTTCTACGTTGATGCCATACCTCTTCATAAATCACAATACTGTATATATACATATATCCATATATATATATTTTTATCAAAATATAATACAATATTACATTTGGTATCTTATGAACATACACTGTCGGGGTTTTAGTTCCCCGGGAGTTTTTTCTACTCCCTTATACTTATACTTTCACGCACATTTGTTGACACAATAAACACACTTATCGCAAGGGTATTCGCATCTTCTGTGCGTAATTACCACAATTAACCATGAATGAATGTGTATGTTATGTAAACACCACACCAATCATCAAACAATCATTTGTGCTATGCACATCATAGTCACGTACACTTGTACGGTAAAAGACACTAAGTGGTTCTGCGCTCTACCCCCCTTAAAAGGGATACGCCCACGTAATCAATCAGTTAATCACTGGTTTAGAACATTCTACCGTCGTGAAGTGTTTATCTCCACGCGGTTTATTACACAATGTGTTCTGGTTTGAGGATCTTAGCCATATTGGCGGTTTAGCCCCTAACCAAGAATTCTCACTAGAGTTTATTTAACTCTTAACTGGTTTCGATTCTGGCCTGTGAGACTATAGGCGTTAAAATTAGCCATTCACTCATGTTCACTACACGCATTCAACATTTGAATCGCTGGCTCACTAGTTTCTGCTACGCGACTCTTTATAATTTAGAGCTTAGTTTGCCCCATACATTATTCATACTGTATTGTACATCCTCGATTATCACCTTTATCTTGGTAATAACGGTTTCTCAACCGGCGTGTGGTATCTCTTACCGTGTGCGAACTCGGTGAGTTACAGACTTTCTATTCACTTCCATGGTAATCTACTGTATTCCACACTGATTTACTTAATTTTCTTCCGACTTACTGTCGGTTACGTTTGAGCTACTACCTCTTGTGTAGTACTCTGTCGGTTATTTCCAACACTTGAGGTATGTTCCATACTGATATTCAACAATCGTGCTACTATAGCCACTTATGTCAACCAAGTACCCTTTGATTGGTACTACCGTGCTTATCTTATGCATCGGTTTTATCACTTCATAAGTCTTGTTCTTCTATCACATTTAACATTTTCAGACTTCCTAGCTATCTCACTTGATCATTACCGCGCAAGCGCAATACCAAAACACTCAGTCATACAGAGTGCAGAGGCGTAAACTCTTGGCAGTAAGTCTCTATGAGATAGCAATAGGAATTCATACTGTGTTCCTTATCACATAGTACCGACTAATGGCTTGTTGCCCAGTCTGCGTATCATCACCACTTACTTGTATGTCCATTGAGTTCCACTCATACTGGTCTTATTTGCCATACAGTTGTTTATCAATACTTACATAACGGTCGCTTACTGCGCACCGTGCTCTTACTCATTGTACAACATTAACTTACACTGCATCCGCTATTATATTAGCTTCTGCCACTACACTGTGTTTTGCCATTTATTTGGCTGGTTGTTGAATACACTATTCTACGAGTCTTTATGCTCCTTGAGCGTTGTTCATTACACATTTAGCATCCCACACCTATGGTGGTTGCTATTTGACTTTTTACTCATCCGATCTCCACAACTGGTGCAAACACTTCCTTTCGTATTATTCCTACTCACATCATTCTTGGGTAATAGCAACATAGTCAACTCTTAACATATTCCCTGAACTTAGTTCACATAACTACCGCTGTTGCGGTTTCACATATCACGAGGTATCCCCACTCTTTAAGCAGTGGTTCGTTATCCACTTTACTTACTTATATTACATAAACTTCTGTGATCAATAACATTTTCTTAACACATTCTACTTGTGGCTCATAAGCCTTATTGCCTCGAGCTTTGCTCTTTGTAGGCTATCCACACACATTTACTTCTCTGTACAACATTACATGGTTTATAGGTTGCATTGAGCTCCATGACAAGGTCGTTGTTCCTTTCATGGTATGCTCCTTCAAGGATGTCAGACTTCCTCCTGACGACTTATGTTTAAACTGGGTGTTAGTTTCCACCCTTGCGTTTCTGTCACGTTATCTTGTTCAACCATTGTTGATCCAACCACCCTTCTAAGGATAGTTCCTGGGTGTTACTAGGTTGTGCCATTATATCCGGCTCGCACTTATGAGGACGTTTCATTAGCTACATCGCCCTGCGTTCTTGGCCGGTTAATTATCCTCTTTAGTGAGATTGATTATCTCGAGAGTTTTATCCCGATCATTGCACATTAACGTATCCATAGTAGGCATCTGCCTTACCATATGTAGGCTGGGTACTTACTCCAGCTATTGTGTTCATCCTTCAGGTTCCTTATGACATATTCCATGTCCTTACTTACTAATCAGTGCACTTCGCACTTGTTCACCCTTAAACATTTCCTTAAAATACACTTACTAATTCCTTTAGCCTTCCTTAACTTAACTGGGTTCCTTTACTTCCACCATTCTTGGTAATCCATTGCTCCTGCTTGACTTTTACTTCGGACCGTAGTATGGAGTCGACTACTTCCCGTGTTCCAGACTCCACTCGTATACATACGTGGGGTATCCTACTGATACATTGCTACTTACCCGACTAACCTATAAGAAGGTCTGTCAGGCCCACAAGCTCCTACCGGAGTGCGGTCGTCCCACATTTCAGTTGGTACACTCGTAGTGTCCGTCACACGCCTAGGTGAAGTATTCTGTTGTCAACTCCTCTTATATTATCCTATGATAATATGCGTTCCATGCTTCCCGAACTTAATCAAGGGAAATGTATCCACTGTTGTATTATTATGAACTCAATCCATTCCTCGGGTTGTTACCCTTGGGTTTACCGGTTTCCATCTGGTTGTTTTAAAAGTAACTGGGTAAAACTTACCTACTATGTGGCACTGAGGCCTGTGTAGGTCTTCTGGTTTGGTTTAAAGAAAGTTAGAGATAAAATGGGTTTGAAAGAAAATTTGGTTTTGAAAACGGTTTTGAAAATGAATTTAAGTTGAAAGAAAAAATTCTGTTGGTTTCACAACGTTTTTGCCTTATCCCAGTCTAGCTTCTTGCTGACTGGTGTATTTCCAAGTACAGAGGTCAGGCTGCTAAGCCTTTCCACAGTTATGATGATCTCACTTTACTTCATGGTACTTTACTAAGTACTTTATAGTTGCTAATAATTTGCCGCCAGTCTTGTTGTAGCAGCACTTGCCTTGGCAAGTGCGCCATGCTGACTGGCTACTGGTTCAATACACATCGGTTGCGGTACTGCTTTGACCCGCTCTAACATCCGTGGCCTTGCTGGCCCTTGCTTGATCTTGCAGTCTTAACAACAAATCTTCTGGGTTCTTCACACTGTCTTCACATGATAGCCCTTAACTAGGGTGTTTCCCATTCTGGGAGTCCCCTTTCTACTTGGTATTGTATCCTCCTCGCACTATATTGTGGTTCCTTAATCGGTTGTTATACCGTTGGTGTATTAGTTAACATTTGTAGTCCCGTAGACACTCGCCTCGGGTTTCATTACTTCACTTCTTGCCTGTGCACAGTTAGTGCGTTGCAAGCTGGTTGTCCTCGACTGCTCCGCATGTCGACCCAGGTTGCCGGAAATTCTATTCTCTTGTGCATAAGATTCTTCACTTTTCGCTAACAAGAGCGGTTAATATTGTTAAAATGGAGACCGTCTTCGGGATCACACCTTTCGGGATCTACCGTATGACAGGTCCTCCGTATTACAGGGGTAAATATCAACTGCCAGATCGGGTTTTTCCCGAGTAAGAGATGACCCTCATCTCTCTGGCGTTCTTTCCCGAGTTATAAAATAGGGTTTGTGAAGGGCGGGATGGATACTGTAGGTATCCAGTACACACTGGTATTTCCCTAACTAGCGTACTTCTCACGCTATCACTCAACCCTTAACCCAAAGTACTAAACTCTTAACTCGGTACTTCCTAAGCTCGGTATTTCAGTCATCAGAGCGATACTTCGCTCTGATACCACTTTTTGTAACACCCCAACTGCTAACTACACACTTAACAACATATTGCAGCGGAAATCATAACTCACAACATAACTTAACTCGTTGGTGTTACACGCCGTTAGCCACCCACGTGGATAACAAGGCTAACATACTTACATCGTACCGGTCTGATGGACTAAACTCCCGAGCAACTACACATAAATCTCGTTCCATGTCCAACAGTCGTTATACACTTACGTTACAACTGTACCGAGTAATTACCAACTAACGCCGATACATTTTCGGTCTTACTACACCTATAATACATCCACAATTCTCATGACTACCACACACAAACACTACCCCGTCCTACTCTCGAACGGCTTCCAGTTCCTTGTACCTGAAAAGTATGGGAGCCCCCAAAGGGGGTCAGCACCTTTGCTGGTATGGTAATCCCGCAGCCCGCATGCTACCGGGCCACGCACAACTAATTGTCGTCTTAGCATGCGATTGATTTTATTTTAAACATGCACAAACTCACACACATATCATGCTTATAAGCAAACATCCATTAATAGAATACAGACACAAGGTTAGCACACTCAACATAACAACACACTTCACTTTATAACATACACAACTTAATTTCACTCTTCTTAGAGTACATGAACTTCACTTAGTGAGTGACGGGGTGATATAAGCCCGAGCACAACATACGTACATTTTCTTTACTTGAGTGGCGGCCTCATATAGGACCGTACACAACATACACAATTTCCCCCTAGCTCCAATAGTGATGAGGTAGGTAAGCCTTGGTTAAGCTTGTGGGTGGTTGTAATTCAAGGAGGAAGAAAAACCGTAACATAACAAAGAGGGAGTCGAAGCGAACTTAGGCTTCAACACCCTACCAACATTGTACATAATTTCCCTCCTAGCCCGATGTGGAGGTCGGGTAGGTAAGCTTTGGCTAAGCTAGTGGGAGGTCGAAATCCAATGAAGGAAAACAACCCTAACATAACAGGATGGGAGTTAATTCACATATATATATATTAACTCCCAAACAATACGCGCGACCGGGATAACCGGATTCCTCTCCATACATACATATACTTATTAGTTAAGGGTTCCCTTATGGAACTTATCACACACATACATCACATAGTGTTACTAACTCGGTTAGACACACAAGGGAAATCATATCCCATTACAACAACACGGATAACAGTATTCAACAACAACAACATATTAAACAGGTCACATACATCACACTTTAACCACAACATACACTAACACACGGATAGCCGTAGTTAGAACATTCCCATGGGTTGGGACGTTTATTCCGAATACCGATCTCTTATGTGAACCTAAGGTCGGTTAACTATTATTTAACACATAACTAGGGTTAAGCGGTATCGGAATTAATTACGCCACAATAATGAATTACTGTAAACTCATTTCATGCTTTATCTTGCAAGGTGGCAACACACAGAAAAACACATTGGCATACAAGCCGGTGTAATCCGGTAGGACACAGGTTGCAAGAAAACCATACCTGTCACCGAAGGTGCACTCTAATATGCCATCACATGTTCCTTGAAAATCTTGAATAACTGGTAACATTATAACTATCTTTGTTAACATCGGGGTAATATATTTATTCAACGACTAATGCGCCCATGATTAACCCCGTTAAGTAGTTTTATAACTTCACCTTTTTAGCTTGTTTACTCTCACATTTTTATTACAACTCTTCAACACTTAATCACCATTATAACTTACTTAACATATTCTTAACAATCTCATAAAAACACCACATACCAATCCCCGTCATTGGGTAACATTTCCTACCCTTAAACAAAGTTTTTGCTCAAAATTACCCTATGTCCGAACTTGTGTCCGGGCTTTGAAGTTCGGACACAAGTCGAGGCTCGAACGGGTGAATACTGGCGAATGTCCGAACTTGTGTCCGAGCTTCCAAGTTCGGACACAAGTCGAGGCCAAAACTGAAGAAAAATTACATGCGTCCGAACTTGTGTCCGGACATCGAAGGTCGGACACAAGTCGAACCAAATTAGCCTGGGAAAATTTTTCGAGTGTCCGAACTTCCAAGTTCGGACGGAAGTTCGGACACCACTGAAACTCGGAAAAACTTAGAAAACGACGGGGCGCGTCCGAACTTCCAAGTCCGGACGGAAGTTCGGACGTACCCAAAAATCCAGCTAACAGAGGCAAATCCTCACCTATAATTGCACTTCCAAAAATCCATACTTACTCCTTGAAATCCCAAGTCATCTAGCACCATTTTGCTATCATTCTTGCACTCTCCTACCTCCATTATTTATCCACCATTACAAAACCAAGCTTCACTCATTTCAACACTAAACAACCCAATTAAACACCTTAGTCCTCTCATCCATAAAATCATCATCAAACACTCCTTTTTCCTATTAAAATTTTGCCACAACCTCCCCATAAACTTTACATATTCATCCTCATCAATTATCATCAAAACACAACCTCTTCATTCCAAATCTAGCCACACCCTTTCAAGGGTCCTAACAGCACATTACAATCCCTCAAATTCCATCAACGACAACCTAATCACCATAACTCTCCACAACCACAATGTGAATCTCAAACTCAAAACATTTGGCTCTTAAGGCCCTCAACTCAACATCAATTCACAAATTCCTCCAAAACCAACTAAACACATTCCAACATATATTCCAATCCATAATTTTGGGTTCATTAATTTGTTTACCTATCCCAAACACTTAAACAATTTATAAACAAAGTTTAAGGTAGTTCTTCTTACCTTAAATTTCACAAGTCTCTTAAATTCTCCTCATGCTCCAAACCTTCCCCAAAAATCGGTAAAGAGGGTATGGAGTTTCCAAACTCCATCCCAACACCCAAGAACACAAAACATACACAATTAATTATCTAAACCCTTAGAAACTCAATTTAATCAAAGGGCTAGAATTAGGGTTTACCTTTTGAAGCTTTTAAGAGGGATTTTCTCCATTGGATCAAGAAGGAAACTACTCCACCATTGAAGGATAAATTTGGAGCTCAAGAACAAGGAGAAAACAAGGTATCAAAAATGGTGAAAAATCAATTACACCAAGAGATGAAGAGGGAATGACTTTTTCTTGGAAATTTTTACCTTAGAAGAAAGAGGAGACTCCAAGCTTCTCATTGGTGCCATTTTCTCCTCAAATGGTGAAAACCCATGGAGGTCAACTTCATCCTTTTGGAATTTTGAAAAGAGAGGATGATAGAGGAGGATGAGAGGAAGAAGAATATGTAATTATTTTTGTGATTGGAGCTCAAATGGAGCTTGGGGATGAAGAAGAATGGAGGAGGCCATTGTTGGCTTGGATGGGAAGTTCCATCGGCAGAGAGAGAGGAGGGAGACCGGCTGGGAGAGAAAGAGAGGAAAGAGAGGAAGAGAGAGAGAGGAAAAAGGAAATAAGGGAGGAGAGAGAGAATAAGGGGTATAAGTGGTGTTTGTATTTTTGACTCTATTAATTAGTTACTAGTCATGTGTGAGTGAGCAGTTTACATTAATAAAACGGCCCACTAAAATAAACACGCTGGAGCGTTTTTCGTTTTTAACAGGAAACGCTCGTTTATTTACCCGGTTTAGCACTGTTCACTAACCGGGACCGTTTTCCGGAGCTTTCTCATTCCTTTAATTTTAATGGTTACTAATCTCCCATTAATGTTTAATTATTGTTACAAAATCAACTATTATTTTTACGGGGTCGTTTAACTGTTTAAAGTCACGATTTCGGGTTTTCTCGAAAAACGCGCTTTAAGTCTCCGTTAGCGTTTTAACGCATTGTTTGAATCCGTTTTCTTCCGGGATTTTTCCCACATGTTCTTAATGTGTAATTAAGGTATAGAAATGTATTTATAACCCTTACGAAGGTTATGTACTTCCTAAAATAACTAAATACGTATTTTCACGTTTTATGACTTTTACGCATTTTCGTTTTCTTTTTGATTTTCATTTCTTCACCAATGATCTTAAGGACTTAATTAGCCTTGGAAAATTATAATTACTTAATTAACTAACACATTAAGGTTTGGGGTATTTCACATGGACTAGGAGGAGTCCTCTCTTGTAACACCCCTAAAACCGGCCTAAGAGTTAAGGGTGCTACACGCCGCGTATTACTACCTAATAACGCAAGGCTCTAAAACACTCAAACGCAATAAAGGCCCAAAACGAAGTTTACATAAACATTGTAAACCAATGTATTCAAATACAGCGGAACAAATACCCAAAATCCCAAATACGAAACTGAGTCAGAAACAGAAGTCAAAAGCATAAGGCCCGAAGGCTACAACATCTCAAAGCGTCAAACTGAATGAGCATAAAAGCTAATTACTATAGCTCCAGAACTTAGGATGATCCTCGCTGATCAATCTGCAAAAATGTTAGAAGTAGGGGAATGAGCACACAACTATGCCCAGTAAGCAGCGACCGTCATCAGTAAGGTCGCTCAAAACAATTGAAAACAGAAGAAGGAGAAGATAAGCATTTATCCACAATTCTCAATATCCAGAAGCTTTTAGAACAGAAACAGAGTGGAACTCAAGGGGTTCCCATATCAGAAACAGTCGGAGTACTTAAACAGAAAGGGGACAAAACACAATGCACACACACAGAAGGGTCGAAGACCCATAGACCATACCAGGTCTCTCGGCAACGCAGAAATGACTCGAAAGAGCCAAAGGGTTCGTCAACCCCACAGAACAGAAAGGGAATGACCCACACTCAGAATGACGTCTACATGGTATACCACGGAATAGCTCGACCCAGCCATTCACGGCTCAGAAACAATGTGCAATGTCCCAAAACAGAAGAGTTGCTTAAACAGAAGCAAAGTTGCATTTAAATATGCCAAAACACTCATAAATCAGTAGTACAGAACTTAAGGAATCCAATGCCGCAGACGGCACTCAAATCGGAGTTCAAACGAAGAAGTTATGTTGAAAACAGAGGGGTGTCCGAACTTGTGTCCTAACGTCGAAGTTCGGACACAAGTCGAGACTCAGAAACCAGAGAATGCCAAATGTCCGAACTTGTGTCCGGACATCAATGTTCGGACACAAGTCGAGTTGAAATCAGATAGAGGAATTCAGAATGTCCGAACATCCAAGTTCGGACGGATGTTCGGACAGGTTTACGGGAAAACACGCGGAAGGTCCGACCTTGTGTCCGGACGTCGAAGTTCGGACACAGGTCGAACTTAAACCAGAGGAGAAACCTGAGGGTGTGTCCGAACATTTATGTTCGGACAGATGTTCGGACATACCCCGAACTTGAAAATCAGTAAGGCAAGAACGCACTGTCCGAACTTCAAAGCTCGGACAGAAGTTCGGACAGTGCGAAAACTGCAAATTCTAGAAGACGAACAGAGCAGAAAAACAACGCAATTCAACACCACGAATCGCCAATTAAGCACACACACCAAATCAGACATTAAAACAGGAAACCATGGGGGTTTAGCCATTCCAAAATCACAACAAACGCTAAGAAACCACTCACAAAACCACAAACAATCCTTGCAACACCCCATGGCTGAACTTCCAAACTGAATCGAGTAACCACCTACCTCAATTAGCAGACGAATCCCAAACCAGACAGCAGAGCCCAACCACGCAGAACCACAATCCGATACAGACCAACAGCCACTGAGTTCCACAATCAAAGCCCAGAAATCAGAAAACACTCGAAGGAAACCTAGAACTTGGAAACTCAAAACTGAATAACTTTCTGCACCACAAACCTGAAATCGAGTGTGCAGAACCTCCAGCAATTCGCAAGGCAACAGCCACACGCAGAACACGAATCCAAACGCAGAGCACAATCGCTGAGTTCATCACAACAATCAACCAAAATCAGAAACTGCAGAGGAGAGGAACTTGCTCTAATTACCAATCTGAATTTCGAGAACCAAACCTGAAGGCGGGTAAATGAATCACACAGCAGCAGAGATTCCAACCAGATTGTAGTAGATCATTCACCGCTTCAGCAGAGGAGGAATTAGAGAGAGAGAAGGGAAGAGAGGAAACTGTCGTTCAAACCACGATCGAGACGCTCCTCACGAATGGACTGACGAGATGTAAAATAATTAGAAAAGTGTAAGGAATAAAATAAGGAACCCTTCTCCTTATTAACTAATAAAACAATTACCTTAATTGTTTTATGCAAAGACCTTCCTGCCCTCTTCAAATAAAACAATACCGCCGGAGTCCCAACTGATAGCAAAGAAATCAAAAATCCAACTTAGAATAACATTGCAAATGATATAACATAAGGTATGAATTATACGGGTTATAACATCTCTTGCTACATATCCAAACTCTCTTTTGTATCCAAGGTAAAACAATTATCTTAATGTTTTAAAACCATGTATAACCTAGGGTTTACAATAAGATGAAGCATAAAGCTTGTATACTCATTTTATCATTTGTATATTGTTTAGAAATTGACAAGAGACCAAACACCCTTACCGATTTTTAAACAAGGAAACAAGAAAGAAGTTGAGAGGAAAAGAGGTAAATTTGCTAACCTAATGTAGTTTAAAGTCTTAGGAGAAATGAGCTTATGTTGCTTATTAAAATGATCTAAGGAGCCAATGGTGAATGACTTAGAAAAAATGCTCTCAAGAGCTTAGTAAAAGGCATATGTATTGTTGGGTGTATTTGCAGGTCAAAGGCAAATATATTGTGGAAATTCAGTGTTTAAGGTTTATGCATCTTAAGGGCCTAAGAGCCATGTCATTTAAGGGCCTAAGTGCCAAGCAATTTAAATTATGCACTATATTGTGATGTAGTGTTAAATGAGTGAATTTTTGTGTACAAGAATGTTCTTGATGGATTTTAGTGTTCTTGACTGTGTAATGGTGAAAACAATGTTTTTGGTTTAGTAGTGTTCTAGGAGAGTTCATGTCAAAATTTAGGTAATGTACAAGAAGTTATAAGTGTTTAAAGGAGTTTTGGTGAACTAGGAAGTCTTAGGAATGACTAGGAATTTTATTAGGAAAGAAACAATGTATTAAGGTGTTTTGGAGTACAATAAGGACTTAGACATTACCTTGGAAGTTTTAGAATACAATGGGTGTTTTGGAATACGCCAAAGTCATTTTGGGGGTTGTGTTGAGACTTATGCAAACTTTGGTAAAACAAGGAGAAGGTATAAACTTGTAAAGGGATTTAAAGAATGACATAAGGAATTGGTTTGTAAGAAAAGATGCTTGGGAGATGGTGTTAAAAGAAGTGAGGAAATATCTTGGTATAGTGGTTACAATAGGCATGAACAACCACTTGGAAACCAAAGGATAAAACATAATAGGTGTTAGGGATTTTGGTAAGAATTGAGTAAGTGTTTGAGGCTATAGAAAATGAGTGTTTTGGCACGTCCAAACTTCCGTCCGGACATGGACGTTCGGACATGCCCTGTTGCGTTAGAATTTCCTGAGTCTCGGCCAGTGTCCGGACTTCTGTCCGACCATGGATGTTCGGACACACCCGTCTCTTTTCTCAGATTTAGCTTCGACTTGAGTCCGAACTTCGGGAAGCTCGAACACAAGTTCGGACGCTTGAAATTTTCTTTTGATTTTCTCTCGACCAATGTCCGAACTTTGGAAACTCAGACACAAGTTCGGACATGCGTCTGGCTTCACCCTTTGAGCCTCGACTTGCGTTCGAACTTCGGAAGCTCGGACACAAGTTCGGACATGCCACTGTTTTGGCCAAAATTTTTTTAAGGTTAGAAAAGTTGTAAAATGGTGATTGTTTAATGATGATAGAGGTTATTTAAGACATGTTAGGAGAGTTATAATGACAATTAAAATGGTGAAAAGTAATAACAAGTGTGAAAATAAAATAAACTAGATATGTGAAGTAATAAGTTAACAACGGACTAGTACGTTAATTGACCGATGTTATTAAATGTGTATAGGATTCTTCAAAGGTGGAAACCAGTCAAAGCAAGGACCAAGGTATGGTTTTCTTGCAGTCTGTTGCCTACCTGTTTACACCGGCTTGTGTGTTGTTTTTTTTTCTGTGTGTTTATGACGGTATAAGACTTAATCATGTAATGAGGTTACAGTTGTTCATATTATTGTGATGTTATGATGTGACTCGTTACCCTTGTGTGCGTCTAACATGACTTACCACTTGTTGTGAATTGTTTGTTAAGTTCCACTGTTGAACTTCTAACAAGTGCTAACTGGGAAGTGAGGAATCCGGTTGTCCGGTCATGCATGTAAGTTTAAGAGTAGATATTTGTATCAGATTCGACTCTTATGATGTTAAGATTGTTCTCCTTTATTTGGCGTTCGATCTCCCACTAGCTTCCTCCAAAGCTTACCTATTCTGACTTATGATCGGTTTAGTGGGAACATGTGTTTGTGTGGTGTGTTCGGGTCACAATATCCGGACCATCTGTGACTTAAGTTACTCGTTCGACTAACAGAACGGTAATGAGTGTGTGTAACAAGCTTAACATGAGAGTGAACCATTCTCTAGGCTTCTTGTGTTGTTTAACCTTCTTGGTTTGTTATTGTGGAAAGTGAATCCACTGTGTACGTGATGTTGTGCTATGCAATAATGTTGCTATGCCCTATGTATATGTTATGTGTTAAAATGAATGCCATGTCATCATGACAATTAGTTGCGCGTATCCCGGTAGCCAATGGGCTGCGCGTTAACCATACCAGCCAAGGGTTGCTGACCCCCTCGGGGGCTCCATATTTTTACTGCAGGATGAGGATCGAGGAAGCAGAGTGGTTGTAGATCAAGGTTATGTCATACTTTGATTATTTTTGGACGGTAGGCCCGGGATGCGCCTGTGCTCCTGTGGCGTTGTATTTTGGCACAGTTGTATTACAGTGATGGTCGTTTACAGTTTACAGTGACAGTTTGTATTTAGTACTCGGTATGTTGGTTATGTATATATATGGTTGTTAGTACCTAATGCTCGGGAGTCTGATCATCAGACCGGTACACTTGTATTTATTCTGCCTTGTTAACCACGTGGGTGGTTGACGGCGTTGTAGCACCGAATTGTTAGTTATTGTTTAGTTATTTTTCCGCTGCGATTTCATTTAATGTTAAGTGCGTAGTAGGGGTGTTATAAAAAGTGGTATCAGAGAGAAGTATCGCTCTGATGACTAGAATACCGAGCTTAGGAATATACCGAGTTAGGAAACCTAACCACAGTTACCTAAGTGAGCAGTTATGTAAAGGTTAACCACTAACTAAGTGTGGAGATACCTTGTTGTCGGGAAAACGTTACAACCGTTGGAACCGATAAGTGTGCAAGCACAATGCTAATGAATGTTCGTGTGAATTCAGATGTCAGGTAGACCACGAGGTCAAGGCCGCGGGCGCGGCATTGGTGATACTGGGAACCAGGGGGAGAACCCTACGGCGTAAGTCATGGCCGATGCTGTAGCGGCCGCCGTAGCCCAGATGGTCCCGCAACTAGTAGCTGCAATTCAGCAGGGGCAACAACCCGAAGTTCAACCACCACCGCCACCGCCACGAGAGACCAACTGGGTCAAGGCATTGGCAGATTTGAGACCCCCGTCGTTTCATGGGGAGACCGACCCACGTAAGCTGGAGGCGTACATCTCCGAGTTGGAGACCGCCTACGAGACCTTGGACGTGCCTGCTGGAGCCAAGGTCCGTCTTGCCGCTTACTACCTGAAGGGTTCAGCACAAAGTTGGTGGAAGCTTGTGAGAGAGGACCGGATGGCGGATCCTCAATTTGGTTGGAGGGAGTATACGGCTCTGCTGCGAGCCAAGTATTACCCTGTGCATGTGCAAGAGGCTAAGCGCCTAGAGCTGGATAGTCTGAGGCAGGGGGATAAGATTTCGGTCGATGAGTACTACACTGCATTCACCGGCCTTATCCACCTGTTACCGGACCTGGGATACTCGAACCGGGTGCTGGTAAACCGTTTCTACAACGGTCTCAGCCACCATCTTCGCTACGGGATGGGGCCAGCTGAGTATACTACCTTGCAGGTAATTAGAATACAGTGTGATGTGAATAAGTGTAATCCATAAGTGAGTATTAATGTAAGTTTGTGAGTATGTTTTGCGGGGCATGACTGACATCCTAAATTCAGGAGTGCTATCATGCCGCTGCTAAGGTTGAGATTACTGTCCGTCTGAGGGACGAGGAGAACGCGCACAAGCGCAAGGCCACGAGCGAGGGCCAGAGTCCACAGGGGTACGGGGGAGGAAAGAAGAAGAAGAAGCCTTATCCCCAGCCCCAGAAGAGTCAGCACCAGGGTGACAAGGGCCAAGCCCAAACCACCACAGCTGAGGAGCCACTGAAGCTCACATATGCATACGTGGCGAAACCCCTACGCTCTTACCCGCCAAAGGGTAATTATCTAACCAAGTGTGTCAAGTTGAAGTGTATGTTGTTAAGTTATGAAGTAAGTATTGATTGTCTACTGTGATAGCAGCTAGCACGGGTTCTGGACCGGAGCGCCACTACTACTGTAAGTGGAGTAACGGAGACCACCCCGGCAAGGACTGCAAAGGAAATGACGTGCAGTGTCGCTACTGCGAGAAGTGGGGTCACCGTGACTATGAGTGTTACCGGAACCCCAACAGCAGAGTCAACAAGCCCAAGGGGCAGTGGAAGGGTAAGGCCACAACGACCATCGATGGCCCGAAGACGGCTAACCAGCCACCCACAGATCAGAGGAGCACTGATTCCCAGAAGGGGAAAGGGTCGGGACCTAGCAAGGCCAACCTGCTTGTGGTGGACCGGTCTGAGGCGCCAGGGCCCTCTACTAGACAAGGTACCGCCTAAACTGTTGAGTGAAATAAGTGATTGCATACCGCATTTCATGCATGTGTGTGTTAGTGAGTCCACGTGTACTACCATGTGAGTAAAGAATTAAAGTATAATGTGAAAGTCACCTAATTAGATAATTCTAAACTTAAAGGAGCCATCAATATTTGTTATCCAATCCCACCCACACCAAACCCTGAAGAAACCACCATCTACATCACCGACTTTCCAATGGAGCAATGTCAGGTCATCCAACCAGGTATGATACTCTTAAATGGATACCTGACACCGGAAGCACAAATCCACATCATCAGACGATGCAATGAACTCAGCACCAGGAGGTTTCTACACACCCGAATACCCGAACGGATCAACAATGAAATTGAAGATGATGTGCATGGGTAAGGACTGGAACCCTTACACCAAGACATATCAAGAAGTGCGAGCCGAAGATGAAGCAACTGTACCGATGATACCTGAGGAGTTCCTTGCGGTCGTTAACCACGCCGTGGGAATTGCTCAGCAAGTTGAATCAGATTCCTTACCAAGTGTTAAAGCAGATTTATGTATTGTGAACTTCTACCAGAAAGGTGAACGGTTGGGTTTACACCAAGATAAGGACGAGTCACCCGAGTCTCTAAGTAAGGGAGTACCCGTGGTGTCTTGGTCCATTGGTGATACCGCAGTGTTTATATACGGCGAGCAGAAACGTGCTGATCTCGCAAGGAAGTTAGTGTTGAAATCAGGAGATGTACTCATTATGGGTGGGCAGTCAAGGATGCTATATCATGGCATCAGGAAGAACAAACTGAATACCGCACCGTCGGCAGTGATCAATGCCACACACATGAAGCCCGGACGTTTGAATTTGACCTTCAGACAGTTTTAAAGCCTTGTATAATTATGTAATGTGTTAAGCCAGTGTATGTTAAGGATGTTATATATGTGTTAGTTATGTCAACAGTGTAAACCAACGTATGTTGTAAGAAGAGTGTGTTAATCAATAAAGTGGAGTTGTTCGAAGTATATCAACCGTGTTGTTACCAAATACTTATTAGTTTGCCAATGAATTAGGCTGTGCACTCGGAACGGGAGGTATACTGAGTGTCTGCAATGAGGCAGAAGCCGGCAAGAGCGGCACAATCCTCACCGGTACCTTTCCAGTCAATGGCGTGGACGCTTCGATCTTGTTCGACTCTGGAGCCTCACATACATTTATTTCGCTATCCTTTGCGAAGAGGCTGGGGTTAGACGGTGATGAGATGCCAGACTTCCTAGTCACTCTCCCGTCGAAAGAGCGGATCAGGTGTACCCGCTACCACCGAGATGTTGTTGTACGAATTAGAGATGAAGAGTTTCCGATCGACTTGATAGAGTTCGACAGACTTGGTTTTGATGTGATTGTCGGGATGAACTGGTTGGAGCGGTACAAGGGCAGAATCCTGTGTGTCAAGCATCGTCTGCTTCTTCGGAGTCCGTCTGGGGTTACTATATCTTACCGCTAGAGGCCCAGGGAGCCTTCGACTCAGATCATCACCGCCATGACTATGTATCGTGAACTACGATGAGGAAATGATGTATACCTCTGCTATGTCCAGGACATAGAGAGAGATCCAGAGTTTAGCCCAGATGTGCCGGTAGTGTCGGAGTTTCCTGATGTATTTCCTAAGTAACTGCCGGGCATGCCGCCAGCACGGGAAGTAGAGTTTGAGATTGATTTGGTTCCGGGCACCGGACCAATTGCAAAGGCGCCCTATCGTATGGCTCCAGCCGAAATGACAGAGCTCAAGGAGCAGATGAGAGACCTACTTGACAAGGATTTATCCGCCCTAGCGTTTCACCATGGGGAGCACCGGTCCTCTTCGTGAAGAAGAAAGACGGTAGTCTCCGCCTGTGTATTGACTATCGAGAGCTGAATGCAGTTACGGTGAAGAACCGTTATCCTTTACCACGCATTGACGATTTATTTGACCAGTTGAAGGGAGCATCAGTATTCTCTAAGATAGATCTACGATCCGGATACCATCAGATTGAAACACCCTAAATTGCAAGGAATTAATACAGTGATATAGATCACTGTATAGTTGTAGCTCATTGGGAATTATTTACTGGAAATTAAGTGTTAGTGTGTCGTCTCCTTATTCCAATATCTTTAAGTGTTGATCCAATGATATTATCCCATGAAGTATATCATTTTCAGTAGACCATTCATGGCCATTAAATAGACAGCAAGGTCTAGCCAATTTATTCTTACAACAGTCCATTCATTTCGGTTATCTTTGGACTCGGTTAGCTAGTTATTATCGTTTTGTCACTTCCTATTCCTATACCTCAATGTTGTTAACCAAACTAGACATTCCCTACACTTTATTGAGCTTTGTTTCATGGCTCAAAATCAAGGCAAACAAGGCTCCAAATCAGCCTATACTTGCCACCCAAACTAATGGTGTTCAAACATGTAGCAATTATCACATGTTACTTCTTGTCACATAAACTATCACATTGCCTTATATAATCCTAAGTATTATAATATCAAGTGAGACATCAGTAGGTGGCCGATTTTTACATGCTGAAACACTTCTAGATTAGCCATTAAACAACAAGTATAGTTCAACCATTATTTTACTAGGTAACATGCAGCACTTATATTCTCTTGTCATTTAATTAATGGCATTAGCATTTCTGGTTGGATTAAACAATTCCATGGCTGGGAACAAGCTTTTGAGGTGTCAAATATATACATTCTTGAAGTTAAAACTTGACCATGTGTCTAACATTCAGCCAAGACTACATTAGACTTCAATAAACAAACTTGCTGAAATGAGAATACAAATCCCCTTGTTTTGCATGTTGGTATCGGCTGGATAGGGCATTATTCATGCCTAGATCCTTGTCCTCTCATCCTTCCCAAACTCTCATAAACATTCCACAAGTACCAAGTAAATAATATAGCAAAGAATTAACATGGAGAGTAGAACAAAGTGAGAGCACATGTTGCTAAAATGTTGTGCCAAGTGCAGATTTTTGTTCCCTCTTGTGCATGCTCTCGGTAATACCCCCTCCCATACCCATATGTTTCCACTTCCTACATTGCTCCTCATTTCCCTAACATCCTTAGCTGTATTAGAAGACAGAAGTTGAGAGAAAACTCAAAGAAAAGAGAGAGAAAAACGTGGTGAAGGGAGAGAGAAGAAAGGAGTGCTGAACAAGAAAATTCTGCTGCTGTATCCCTCCATTTCTGGTCCTATAATTCGTTTTTCATCCATTACCAAAGCTTGTTTCTTTCACCCAATCCCTTCCCCTGTGTGTCTAGAGGTTTGATCAAAAGAGAAACCAAGAAAAATTCTTATAACAAGAGAGAAAGAGAGCAAACCGTGAAGAGCTGCTGCTGCTGGAATTTTCTGCTACTGCTGCTGTTTGGTGTTGCATGCGCCAGCATAGGAAGGGGAGTTAGAGTCCATTTGCTGGAAGTATTAAGAGGAGAAGGAGAGGTATATTATCTGTAGGATTTCCAAGAAAAACTAACTAGTTATGGCTAGAGGAACTCAGGTAACTTTCATGTACAACAATGTTCGAAAACTGAAAAATTCTTTTGTTGTTTTCGGTTTTTGTTTGGTTCTGGTTGTGTGTGATGTTTCTGTAATTTTTGAGATGTGTTATGGTTTATTATTAGAGGTTAAAACCCTCTGCATTTCTTATGAATTTCGTGGCTTATTCAGGTGGTAAGTTAAGTAGGATAGAGCAAAGGAAAAGTGACATAGAAAGTGCTTTAAGGTTGCATGTGCAACCGGTTTTTGTTGCTTCTGTATACTAAGTATTATGTGATGTTTTACAGCTTGAATTGATGAGGAAATGATGTTATTTTGTTGGTTATATGTCCAGGTCGAAATGGTGTCAAATGGGATAGGTTTCCTAGACAAATAATAAGACAAAGTTAGTTATACATGTGAATGTACATTCGGATATAAGGTGTGTTCTAGTAACCGTTGTGTAGGAGGCTTAATGAGTTAATGATTTCCTAAGATAGACAGAACCTTAGGTGACGAAATGGATAGGTTAAATATGAGGTTTTGACACATGTTTAGTAACTATAAGTTTGATGAAATATGGCTAGTTAACTAGGCGAGTTAACTAGAGAAAAACCTATCACAAAACTTATCGGTGTTGGTTATGAAAGTTCTTGTTTGATTTGGTTTCTGGTGTTTTAATGAACATGGGGTCTTATACAGACCATAAGATGTTATATGACCATTGGGTTCGAATAAAAGTTGTAATAATGCTTAGACACACATAGGCGCACAATAAGTGTTACTAAGGGATTTTGATCACTGTGATTGTGTTAATTTCGGTATGGTTGGTTTTTCTGTTTTTTTGTGTGACTATAATTTATGTGTGGTGAATATTGAGGTTCATACTGATTATATAAGGTGGGATGACCACTTGGTAAAATTAAAATTGGTGAAAGTACTTAAGCATACATAAACATACAAAATGGTTACTGTGGTGAGTATAATTACTATTTGAGTTGCTTCTGCCCACTAATTGTTGTGGCTGCTTATACTGACTTTACTTGGTGTATTAAATTGTGTAATATGGTTCTGGACATGAGGAATGTGTTGGTCAATGTTGGCAATGTTTATCCATGGATTACTCCTACCAATGTATTGGAATTTTGTGATGCCCTACTAATGTATTGGGAATTATTTTACCGCTCCTACCAATGTATTGGAGCTAAGCTACTATGATCTACTCTAGGGGCTGATGACCTTTAGAGAGTGTGCACACTTAAGGACATAGAGTGAGGTGAGGTTTGTTCCGAGGGGTTTTTCTCCCGAGGTCCAGTGGTTATGATTATTTGTTCCAAGGGCTTGCCCGAGGTCCAGTGGTTGTGTGAGGTTGTTCGAAAGTATTTGTTATGTGGTGGAACTGGATACCTACTGTATTACCTACTGATTAAAGTTGATTTTGTGGTATATGGTGCCCATTTATGTTTCTGGTTGGTTAACTACATGCATTGGATTAAATGTAAATGCAGGTGACGAAATACCGCAAGTGGTGTGGAATTGTTGTGTTTGTGATGAGTGGTTGTCATAGCTGTATAAATTTGATAAGTTGATAACCTTGCTGTTATGAATGTGTATTATTTACATTTTATAAAGATAAAATGTATTTTACTAGTTGTGGTGGAAGTTACTCAATTTGCTGATTTGCAACTGCAACCCCTTCCTTGTTTGTGTTTGGATTTATGGTTGCAGAGTAAGACAGGTTTATGGCTGGCACCCTACTCAGGAGTGGAGCTGATTCATTGCCACTTCCTCTATGTTTACTTAGTGCGTAGTTTTTCCTTAAGAATGGGCGTCCGGGTTATAGTTGTTAGGAAGCCCCTTTTTCCTGCACTGTGTTACTATATGTAACACCCCTACAACGCTCCTATCAACTACCGAAGTCGCAGCGGAAATAACCAATCAAATAATAACTATCGCTTTGGTGTTACAACGCCGTTAACCACCCACGTGGTTAACTAGGCAGAATAAATACAAGTGTATCGGTCTGATGATCAGACTCCCGAGCATAGTAACTAACATCCATATATAAACATAACCAACCATACCGAGTATTTAATTTACAAACCATCTCCAAACCATAATCATCCATAACTGTATAACAAGGTATCAACATGTACGCCTCGGGAGCACAGGCGCATCCCGGGCTCAACAACCTAATTATCCAAAAGTATATCTACCACCTAGGACCTAGAGCCACTCTGCCTCTTCGATCCTCATCCTGCAATAAAAATATGGAGCCCCCGAGGGGGTCAGCACCTTTGCTGGTATGGCTAACGCGCAGCCCATCGACTAACGGGATACGCGCAACCAATTGTCATAATAACATGGCATTCATTTTAGAACAACCAACATATATATACACATATACCATAGCATAGCAAGGGAAATTGCATAGCATCACATCATCAATACATATCACCACAAGAACGGTTCACATTAAGATCCTTCCACCACAGTTAGTACATACCATGAGCATAGAGATTGTTGCCAAACCCATACCAAGCTCGTTAATTACCTCATCACCATCCTGTTATTTGAACGGTTGACTTAAACCCAAGGTGTGTCGGATATAGTGATCCCAAGCACACCAAACAACACAGTATGCCCCTATGGCCCGACGTGAGTCAGTAAACTAGCTTTGGATAAGCTAAGGGAAGGTTGAAACCAAATTGGAATACCACCTAAACATACACCTAGGGAGCCGAACTGGATATGATAACGACCCCCATCCATCACACGCGTGGCCGGAACATACCGGACTCCTCACTCCCCCCGATTAGCACTTGTTAGTGAACACACAACATTTGTCAAGTCACATACAAGCAACATTTAGGTCTTGTTAGACACACCAAGGGAAAGGAGTCATAATAACACAACACCATAATATATAACAACTGTAAACTCTTTTCATGCCTTAATCTTATAAGGTCGTAAACACTCAGAAAACAAACAACACCCAAGCCGGTGTAAACCGTTAGGCAACAGACTGCAAGAAAACCATACCTTGGTCCTTGCCTTGTTTCGTTCCCACCTTGAGAGAATCCTATACACATTAGTAAGGTCGGTTAATTAATTATTTAACTTCACACTTACTATATATTCAACATGCTTGTATGACATGTTTTAATGCCTATCTTACCCTAGGTTACCTTCATTAAACACCCTAGGGTTAACTACATAAGTCACATTCTTTTCTGTTTTTTTTTTTTACAAGTTTTGGTCCGACCGACCCACCGTCCGACCCACAACTGGGTCGGACCCTCCCAGTGGTTTTCGGGTCTGAAGAACCTTACCTTGACCGACCCATGTCCGACCCAACCTTCTGGGTCGGTCCATTACAGAACCCTTTTACTTCCTTATAATCATGCCCGTCCGACCCACGTCCGACCCACCATTCTGGGTCGGTCCATGTGCGAACATTTTCCTCCTTTGAACTTGACCGACCGACCCATGTCCGACCCACCCTTTTGGGTCGGACCATTACCGAACACTTTCCTAACATTCAGAGGCTCGACCGACCCAAAAACTGGGTCGGTCGCCTCCTAACTTACCCAAACTTTGCCAATTCTTCACCAACCTTCTCCTAAGGCCTCTTAATGCTTCCTAGCAACATTTGGTAACTTTATATCCACATACAACATCCATGAAACTCATTTTCTAACTCCTTAAGCCTTTACTTATTTCCTTGTAAAAATTCCTTAACACTTATGTTATTTCATACTAGGTTTCCTAGTGGTGTTTCATACCTATGACACTACTATCCCAAAATGCTTTCTCCTTAACTTAACATCATCTCCCAAGCATCATCTCTCACCACTAATTCCTTATCTCCTTCTTGAAACTCTTTTCCTAGTGTACACTTCTCCTTATTTTACCAAAGTTTGCCTAGGTATTTACCTAAGTCCCAAAGTGACTTTGGTACCTACTAAATCTCAAGATCATGCCTAAGTCCTTATTACATTCTAGAGTACTTCCTAGTTCATCAAAATTCCTTAAAACATCATGAACTCTTATTCATTCCTACATTTCTAACTCACCAAACCTTATGTAAACACTTAAACTTCTTGCTTCTTACCTAAATTTTGACATGGGTTCCCTTAGAACATTACTAAGCCTAAACACTTTACCTTCTCCTTTAAACACACAAGATCATCTAAAATCATCAAGAACACTCTCATAATTTCACCAAATTTACACCACATTACAATAGTGCACAATTAATTGCATGGCACTTAGGCCCTTAAAATGCATGGCTCTTAGGCCCTTAAAGTGCTTAAATCATAAACACTGAATTTCCACAATATATGCCTTTAACCTGCAAATACACTCAACACACATATGCCCTTTACTAGTCTCTTGAGAACACTTTACTAAGTCATTCACCATTTGCTCTTTAGGTAGTTTTAATAAGCATTTATAAGCTCATTTCTCCTAAGGCATTAAACAACATTTAAGTTAGTAGATTTACCTCTTTTCCCAAAACACTTCCTTCTTGATTCCTTACAAAACCGTATGGTATTTTGGTTCCTTGTCAAGTTCTAGACAATATACAAACACCATAATGAGTATTCAAGCTTTGAGCTTCATCTCATTGTAAACCCTAATTTGACATTGTTTCAAAAACATTAATGTAGTTGTTTTACCTTGATCTTTGAAGGGTTTGAATATCTAGCAAGAAAGGACTCCACCTAGTCCATGAAGAGTTGAAATGAAGCTAGAACAAAGTCACACAATGAGCTATATCAATGTGTATTTTCGGACATGACAAAAACAAGGAGGAAACTTGATTTTTGTTTGAGATTCCTTACCTAGAAGTAAAGGAGAGTAATAATATGTAGAAATCCAAGCTCAAGCTCCTTCAATGGTGGAACACCTTGGCACCGAAATGGAGCTCTAGGAGTTTTGAGAAGATAGGAATGAAGAGCTTGATGAGAGGAAGAGATTGGTGGTATTTGTTTTTGATTTGGACAAGTGAGCTAGGTTTAACAAGTGGTCAAAGGTGGAGCTCTAATGGTGATAGTGGTATTACCGTGAGAGAACAATGAAGAAGGGAGGAGAGTGGGAAACCGTGTGAGCAAGGAAGGGAAATGAGAGAATGAAGATAGAATTTGCTTTAAGAGATATTTATACTTATAAAGTAAAAAGGTAGCTTATTTACTTATCTTTACTTACTTAATACATTAATAAGAGAGTGGTGAGTCACACCCTTATAAAAACCGGCCCCTTATATTAGTGTGGGGGTGTTTTAGTCTTTGTTTGTCAATTTAATTACTTATACCACATATGTTACAAATAGCTTATAAAAAGTACTATTCACCTATACAAGGCACATAGAAGTGAAATTTTTGATTTCCCACTAATATAGCCACCCAAATGTGATACTATATAGTACACATATATATTTAAGAGTAATGATGGACATTTAGCCATTCAAAACTCATTTACAAGACAATTTTTCAAAAACGTGCTTTAAGACTTCTTAAAGCACATTTTGAGTTTTAACTTGTTTTCAAGCTTGGTTTTCTTTGGTAATTGGTTTAATATGTTCATTAGTATATAAATGAAGTCTTGGTAAGCTCATTAGGCCTTACTCAAGTTTATCCCAAGCTTAGAGCACATTTTAGCTCTTATTGACTTTAAAGCACATTTGTGTTTCCTTTTGTTTAAATTTGTTTACTAAGGTTTCTAAGACTCTTTTTAGTCTTAATATATCATGTTTTAATGTTTAACCAACATACCAAGGTTTGGGGTATTTCAATCTACCCCCCTTAAAAGAACTTTGTCCCCAAAGTTCATACTTCCCACATATCTTACTATTAGAACACGGGGAACATTTATAAAAAACAATACTTCCAACCATCATTACCAACCTTACCATCATTCTTACACCACAACGGACTCAAGGTCCAAACCATATAATACCATTAACAATCACAGACAATGTATACTTATACATGTCGTACACAACCATAACCGAAACGGCTCTACCCCCCTTAAAAGGGGTACGCCCCGTACCCTATACATATAAACACTAAGAAGCAAACAATGACGGGTGCTTCGCCTTCATCTTTTCTTCCAGCTCCCAAGTGGCCTCCTCAACGTCCTGGTTAGACCAGAGGACCTTCACCAGTCTCACGGACTTATGGCGAGTGTCTCGAGTCTTAGTGTCCAGAATCCTTACCGGTCTCCACTGATCGCATGGTCGGCTCTAAAGTTAGCCTTTTCAGGCTGAAGCCACATGAGACGGATGAGACTATACTACTTCAACTGGGAACATGAAATACATCAGTACCTTGCCAGCTCGGCGGGTAAATCAAGTCTATACGCTAAACCGGGCCGATCCGCTCCGTCACAACATAAGGACCTACATATTTCGGGCTCAGCTTGCCCTTCTGACCAAAACGAATACTCCCTTCATGGGGGATATCTCAAAAATACCTGATCGCCCACGGCAACTCCAAGTCACGTCGGCGCACATCTGCGTACGACTTTGTCTATCCTGAGCTGCTTTCTATTAGCCCTGATCTGGCGAACTTCTGCCGAACTGCTCTCAAGATACTCTGGTCCTATAATGACCGTCTCACTCGACTCATCCCAGCCCAATAATGGCGTGGCGGCATGGTCTGCCGTACAATGCCTGGAAGGGAGACATCTTGATCGATGCATGATAACTGTTGTTGTAGCTAAACTCGATCAGATGTAACTTATCAATCCAGCTGCGTTGAAAATCAAGCGCACATGCACGTAGCATATCCTCAAGTGTCTGTATAGTGCGCTCACTCTGACCATCGGTCTGTGGGTGAAACGCCGTGCTCAATTTCAGTCAGTACCAAGTGCCTCTCGTGTAGATTCCAATATCTGGATAGGAATCTGGTATCTCTGTCAGATAACTATCGTCTTTGGTACACCATGATGTCTAACAATCTCTTTATCGAATAATTCTGCCAATTTTGCCACTTTCCAGGTGTCCTCATCGGAATGAATCGAGACACCTTGGTCAGTCGGTCAACTACCACCAAATCATATTTAGACATCCCCTTGTAGGCGGAAGCCCTACCACGAAGTCCATAGATATGTCATGGAACTTCCACTCCGGCACTGGCATTTTTGCTGCACCATACCACCAGGCCGTCGGTGCTCAAACTTGACCTTCTGACAAGTGAGACACCTTACACATAGTCATTTACATCCTTTTTCATTCCAGCCCACCAGAAATATCTTTTCATACCTGTATACATCTTTGAAGCTCCGGGGTGAATCGAAGTAGTAGAAACAATGGGATTCACTCAATATGCGCTTCAGCTCAGCGCTACTCGGTATACACAACGGCCATTGAGCCTAATCAGGTCATCATCGTGGAGTCTGAAGTCGTACTTCTGACCCTCGAATGTGCCATCAATAAGCTTCTGTCTAATTTCCACCATATACCGATCCGTCATTGAGCATCCGCACCTCTTCAACCAAGCCAGTATGAGAGAGAGGACTAGCGAATGGAGAGAGTGGCTCGGCGACTCAATGCGTCAGCTACCACGTTTGCCTTACCCTCCTTATACTGTAAATCAATGTCATAATCATTCAAGAATTCAACCCACCTTCTCTGCCTCATGTTCAACTCTTTCTGAGTGAACAAGTATTTCAAGCTCTTGTGGTCAGAATAGATCGTCACACTTACCCCATACAAATGATGTCGCCATATCTTCAGTGCGAAGACAATGGCCCCCAATTCTAAGTCGTGGGTAGGTAGTTCTCCTCATGCTTCTTCAGCTGTCGGGAGGCGTAAGCCACGACCTTCCCGTGTTGCATCAACACAACAAACCCATACCCCTGCCTGATGCGTCGCAATAGACCTCAAAACCATCTGGACCGTCTGGTGGTAAGTCAGAACCGGTGCAGATGTAAGAGCATCCTTGAGACTCGTGAAAGCTCTCTCACAGTCGACTGTCCACTCGAAAGGTGCATCCTTTTTCATCAAGGAAGTCATCGGCTTCGAGACACTGGAGAAGTCCTTCACAAATCTCCTATAGTAACCTGCAGACCGAGGGAAGCTCCTGATATCGGTAACTGTCTTCGGCCTAGGCCAGGTGCGCACTGCATCTATTTGCCGGATCAACAGCGATCCCGGCCCTCAGATATCACATGTCCAAGGAATGATACTTGGTTCAACCAAAATTCACACTTGGAAAATTTAGCATACAGCTGATTCTTTCTCAACGTTTGTAATACATCTCTCAGGTGGCTTTCATGCTCACCTCTCGATTTCGAATACACAAGTATGTCTCGATGAAGATACCACTGATTTGTCCAACTGATCTTGGAACAAAACGGTTCATTAAGTCCATGAACTTTGCTGGTGCATTTGATAAGCCAAACGGCATAACGGTGAACTCATAGTGCCCATACCTAGTTCTGAAAGCTGTCTTTTCGATGTCACTGTCACGGATGGCAATCTGGTGATATCCAGAACGTAGGTCTATCTTGGAGAATACTGATGCTCCCCTAAGCTGATCAAATAGATCGTCGATGCGTGGTAAGGGGTAAGGTTCTTCACCGTAACAGCATTCAGCTCCCGATAATCATACATAGGCGGAGGCTACCGTCCTTCTTCTTCACGAAGGGACCGGCGCTCCCCATGGTGACACATAGGGCGAATGAAGCCCTTGTCGAGTAGGTCCGCAGCTGCTCCTTGAGCTCTGTCATCTCTGTGGAGCCATACGGTAAGGTGCTTTCGCAATGGGTCCGGTGCCCGGAATCAAGTCAATCTCGAACTCAACCTCTCGTGCTGGCGGCATGCCCGGCAGTTCCTTAGGAAATACATCAGGAAACTCCGACACTACCGGCCACCTGGCTAAACTCAGGGTCTCTCTCTATGTCCTGGACATAGCAGAGGTATACATCATTCCCCGTCGAACTCACGATACATGGCCATGGCGGTTGATGATCTGTGTGTCGAAGGCTCCCTGGGCCTCTGGCGGTAAGATATAGTAACCCCAGATGGACTCCTAAGAAGCAGTCGATGCTCGGCACATAGGATTCTGCCCTTGTACCGCTCCAACCAGTTCATCCGACAATCACATCAAAAACCCAGTCCGTCGAACTCTATCAAGTCGATCGGAAACTCCTCATCCATGATTCGAACAATAGCATCTCGGTTAGCGGGTACATCTGATCTGCTCTTTCGACGGGAGAGTGACCACGAAGTATGCATCTCTTCACCGTCTAACCCCAGCCTCTTCGCAAATGATAGCGAAATGAATGTGTGTGAGGCTCCAGAGTCGAACAAGATCGATGCACCACGCCATTCACTGGAAAGGTACCGGTGAGGATTGTGCCGCTCTTGCCGGCTTCTGCCTTATTGCAGACACTCAGTATACCTCCCGTTCCGAGTGCACAGCCTAAATTCATTGGCAAACTAATAAGTATGGGTAACAACACGTTGGTACACTCCAAAACAACATTCCTTTATTCATTAACACAGTCTTACACATAACTTGGTTACATTGTAGACATGCTAGACATAACTCCTTGTCAAACCATGGCTTAATACAATACATGATTACACAAGGCTCAAAACTGCCTGAAAGTCAAAGTCAAATTTAAACGTCCAGGTTTCATGTGTGTGGCATTGATCACTGCCGACGGTGCGGTATTCAGTTTGATCTTTCTGATGCCATGGTATAGCATCCTTGATTGCCCACCATGATTAATACATCCCCGATTTCAGAAGTAGCTTCTTTGCGAGATCAGCACGCTCTGCTCGCCATACACAAACACAGCGGTATCAATGGACCAAGACACCACGGGTACTCCCTTACTTAGAGACTCGGGTGACTCGTCCTTGTCTTGGTGCATACCTAACCGTCCACCTTTCTGGTAGAAGTTTACAATGCATAAATCTGCCTTTACACTTGGAATTGAATCCGCTTCAACTTGTTGAGCAATTCCCACGGCGTGGTTAACGACCGCATGGAACTCCTCTGGTATACTTGATACTGTTGCTCCATCTTCAGCTCGTACTTCTGATATGACTTGGTGTAAGGGTTCCAGTCCTTACCCATGCACATCATCTTCAATTGCATCCTTGCTCCGTTCGGGTATTCGGGTGTGTAGAACCCTCCTGGTTTTGCTCCAAGTTCGTCGCATCGTCTGATGATGTGGACTTGTGCTTCCGGTGTCAGGTATCCATTTAAGAGTATCATACCTGGCTGGATAACCTGACATTGCTCCAATGGAAAGTCGGTGATGTTGATGGCGGTTTCTTCAGGGTTTGGTGCGGGTGGGATTGGGATAGCAGATATTGAAGGTTCCTAAGTTTCAAATTGCCTAATTTAGGTGTTTCCACATTATGCTCTAACTCTTTACTTATATGTTATACCCTTAGATTGCTAACACTCATGCATGAAATGCGGTAAGCAATCACTTTTTCGTTTATCAGTTTAGGCGGGGTACCTGGTCTCGAAGAGGATCCTGGTGCCTCAGACCGGTCCACCACATTCAGGGTGGCCTTGTTGGACCCCGACCCCTTCCCTTTCTGGGACTCTTGTACCTCTGATCTGGGGGTGGCTGGTTCGCCGTCTTCTGGCCATCGGTGGTCGCAGTGGCTTTACCCTTCCACTGCCCCTTTGGCTTGTAGTTCCTGCTGTTGGGGTTCGTCCAACACTCAAACTCACGGTGCCCCATCTTCTGGCAGTGACGGCACCTCACATCATTCCCCTTGCAGTCTTGCCGGGGTGGTCTCCATTGCACCACTTACAGTAAAAGTGGCGCTCCGATCTAGAACCCGTGCCAGCTGCTATCACAATACATCATCAATACTTGTCTCACAACTTACTAACATATACTCTAACTTATCACACAGAGTTAGACAATTACCCTTAGGTGGGTGTAACACCCCATCCAACATTAACATACTTACAACAAACTGCAGCGGAAGAACAACCTCATCACATTACTTAACTTGTTGGTGTTACACGCCGTTAGCCACCCACGTGGCTAACAAGGCTAATACACACACAATGTACCGGTCTGATGGGCTAAATTCCCGAGCGACTATACATTAGTATCCCTTTCCATTAACAACAACAACAACATACACCTTATCAACTATACCGAGTATTTATAAACTGTTGCCGACAACAATTTCGGTCTTACTACACCTACTGTAAACATACACTTAAAAGTTTACCCATGTGCAATGACTACCCGCCCTACTCTCGAACGGCTTCCAGCACTTCGTACCTGAAATAGGAAAAGAAGAGAAAGGGGTGGCCCCAAGGGGCTCAGCACCTTTGCTGGTATGGTAATCCCGCAGCCCACATGCTACCGGGCCACGCACAACTAATTGTCGTCTTAGCATGCAGTTGATTACATTTAAATCATGCATGTGACAATAAACACACAACACTTAACATTTCGCCTCAATGGGCTCAACAATCGGATAATACATCCTACTTAACAAGTCACCCATGGTATTCATCATCCCTAGAGTGTTTCTCCTCCAACGGAGCTTCTTCCTTAATAGACGACACATACCCTTAAATCGGGTTATCCTTAAACGCCTCTTATCACAAACGGGGAATCATATCCATGATCCACACACTCCACATAACAACACACCACATTATACAACACACACATTATACAACACACTTCACATTATACAACACACTTCACATTATACAACATATAACATACACTACATAACAACACTTAACAACACTTTGCACGTTTCCATGTGCACAACATAATACCGCAATGGATATTGCATCACAACAAAACACATAACATAACGGGAATGGTTCTCTTAGGAACCGACCCAAACCTTGTTTACACACTGGTGAGCCTAGAGAATGATATCAGTCTCATGATAAGCTCGTTATACAACAACAACACTCATTACCGTCCTAATAGTTGGACGAGTAACTTAAGTTAAGGCGGTTCGGGTTTGGAGGCCCGAACACACCACACAAACACATGTTCCCCCTAAACCGATCATAAGTCAGAATAGCCAAGCTTTGGAGTAAGCTAATGGGAGATCATAACCCGTGAGGGAAACAACCATAACAAAGAGAAGGGTAAAGCTAGGAAGGATACCCTCTCCCAAACAACGCGCGACCGGCCAAACCGGATTCCTCACTATTGTTAGTACATACTTACTTTACATAATAGTTAGAACCCCACTATGGAGTCTACCACACTTACACACATACAGTATTACAACTGGGTTAAACACACAAGGGAAAACCCTACATTCACATACACATATCACACAATTAACACACGCATAGCCGTGGTTAGTACGTCCCATGGTACGGGTCGTTTACTCCGAATACCGAACTCTCAAGTGATCCTAGACTCAGTTAACTAAGGTTAACACTGCCGAGGTTAAATGGTATCGGAGTTGAACACGCCACATATATGAATTACTGTAAACTCATTACATGTTTAATCTTACAACGTGGCAAACATACAGAAAAACACATTGGCATTCAAGCCGGTGTAATCCGGTAGGACGCAGGTTGCAAGAAAACCATACCTGTCACCGGAGTCCACTTATCCTGTCCATATATGTTCCTCGAGCAATTCTCGAACAACTGTTAACATCACACGTGTTTTCATTAAAATCGGGGTTTGCTTGATCATTTAATGTCAATGCTTAATTTTTCCCCGTTAATTTAGTTACATAACTTAACATTTTTAATTGTTTTACTCTCACATTTAATACAACTTTTAACCCACTTAATTGTCATTAAAACTTCCCTAACATGTCCTTAACATCCTTATAACATCATTACCTACCAATCCCCATCATCACATATCACTTCATAACCTTAAACCATGTTTTTGGTCCGACCGACCCACCGACCGACCCACAGCTGGGTCGGTCCATTACAGAACCCTTTTACTTCCTTATTAACATGCCCGTCCGACCCACGTCCGACCCACCGTTCTGGGTCGGTCCATGTGCGAACATTTTTCCACCTTTGAAACTTGACCGACCGACCCATGTCCGACCCACCCTTTTGGGTCGGACCATTACCGAACACATTCCAAACATTTAACAGAGGCTCGACCGACCCAAAAACTGGGTCGGCCCCTGGGTCGGTCGCCTTCTATACTTACCCAAACTTTGCCAATTTTCACCAAACTTCTCCTAAGGCCTCTTAATGCTTCCTAACAACATTTGGGTACCTTATATCCACATACAACATCCATGAAACTCATTTTCTAACTCCTTAAGCCTTTACCCATTTCCTTGTAAAATTCCTTAACACTAACAATGTTTTCTCCTTATGATTTCTAGGTGGCATTTCACCTATAATGACCACAATACCAAGGTGTTTCCTCTACACCTTATCATCACCTCTCAACTTCTTTTCTTACTAACTAAATCTCCTTTTTCACATCATACCTAAACATCACTTATTCCTTAAACACTAACCTTACCTAAACCTTAAACAAACTCCTCCAAGACTTAAATACATCCTCAAAACACACATTGAATTCCTAGAACTTCCAAGATAACACCTAAATCCTTGCATCACTCTAAATCACCTTAACACATGTTTCCTTCTCAAGTAAACATTTATTCACCTATAACACTTCCTAGTTCACCAAAACCACTTAAAACACTTAGAACTTCTCACACATTTTTCCCAAATTTGGCCATAGCTTCTCTTGTATATACTCACATCCAACCACTTAGGTTTTTACCTTATTTCATTCAAAACACCTAAAATCCATCAAACACATTTTTATACACAAACTTCACACATTAAGCACTACATCACAATATAGTGCATAACTTAAATTGCTTGGCACTTAGGCCCTTAAATAACATGGCTCTTAGGCCCTTAAATTGCACAAACCATAAACACTGAATTTCCCACATAAATAATGCCTTTGACCTGCAAATACATACACCAAAACATATGTTCTTTTACTAGTCTCCTTGAGAACACTTTACTAGGTCACTCACCATTGGCTCCTTAGGTATTTTATTAAGCAAATCAAGCTCATTTTTCCTAAGGCATTTAAACTACCTTGAGATAGCTTGTTTACCTCTTTTCCTCACAAATTCCTTTCTTGTTTCCTTGTAAAACCGGTAGGGCATTTGGTCCCTTTTCAACTATTAAACATTATACAAACAATAGAATGAGTATTCAAGCATTGTGCTTCACCTCATTGTAAACCCTAGTTACACATATTGTTTTAACACATTAAGGTAATTGTTTTACCTTGGAATTGGAAGAGAACTTGAATAAGTATCAAGAGAGGACTCCTCCTAGCCCTTGGAAGATTCAAATGGAGCTAAAACAAGCAAGATAAATACACCATTGTGAGGTGAATTTTCGGACAACATGAAAACATGGAGGAAACATGGATTTTCTTTGAGTTTCCTTACCTTGAAGCAAAGGAGAACAAGAATATGTGAAAAGGTGAGCTCAAGCTCCTCCCATGGTGGTTTCTCTTGGCACCGAAATGGAGGTTTTGAAGCTTTGAAAAGACAAGATTGTAGAGCTTGACTTAACTAAGAGAATGGTGGTGTTTGTTTTTGATTTGGTTAAGTGAGCTAGATTTTACATGTGGTCAAAGGTGGACTTCCATGGTGGTGGTGATATATTACCGAGAGAGAACAAGAAGAAGAGAGGAAGAAGGAGTTGGAACCGTGTGAAATGGAGGAAAGGAAGGGAGAATGAAGATAGAACTTACTTTTGAAGATATTTATATCTTAAAGCAAATAGTAACTATGAGTCACATTTATTTACTTAACAAGTTAACATACTTGGTGACTCCTCACTACAAAAACCGGCCCCCTTTAATATAACAAGGGTATTTTAGTCTTTGTTTGTCAATTAAATTACTTAACATAACATATGTTATATACTAGCTTGTAAAAATTACTATTCACAAGTACAAGGCACATAGAAGTGAAATTTTTGATTTCCCACTAATATGGCCACCCAAATGTGATACTATATAGTACACATGTTAATTAAAGAGTAATGATGGACATTTAGCCATTCAAAACTCATTTACAAGACAATTTTTTCAAAAACGTGCTTTAAGACTCCTTAAAGCACATTTTGTGTTTTAACTTGTTTTCAAGCTTGGTTTTCTTTAGTAATTAATTTAATATGTTCATTAACATATAAATAAGGTATAGGTATGACCATTAGGTCTTATACACATTCATCCCAAGCTTAGAGCACATTTTTGCTCATATTGACTTTAAGGTATTTTCTTATGTTTTATTTGGTTTAACTGTCCACCAAAGTTTCCTAAGGACTTATTTAGCCTTATTAAACCATAATTAAATGTTATCAAGTCTTGGTAGGCTCTTTGGGTCCTAACCAAGTTCACTCATAGCTTAGAGCATGTTTTTGCTCAAACTGTGTCTTAATGCTTTATTGCATTTATTATGGTTTAAATTGTTCACTGATGTTACTAAGGCACTTTTTAGCCTTTACATACCATAATTTGATATCTAAACCACATATCAAGGTTTGGGGTATTTCAATCTACCCCCCTTAAAAGAACTTCGTCCTCGAAGTTCACACTTTTCACATACCATTAGATTAGAACACAGTAATCACTTGGGAATAAACTTCCTTAACCAAACACACTTTACATCACAACCTCGGACTTGATGGTCCGGGCAACACATTCACATCCACACATAACATAACATATCCAAATGATAACCTCGGACTCTATGGTCCGGGTATCTTAACAACACTTACACATACATAACAACCCCTTTGACTCACTGGTCTTGGGTAACATAACAACATTTGGACACATAGGTCCTGGTAACATAACAGTCTTTAGACACATAGGTCTTGATAGTATACACTTTAGGAAATCCAAGTCAAAACAACATTCATTACACATACCACACAACATGTCAGAGCATGTATAGCAATCAAAAATATCCTTGATATACACTGTGATCCCGCAGAACCCGGTCGCGATGGACGCCTTCCGTCCCCGTGCCTTTGGGAGTTTAAAACAATCACTTAAATTTAAAATTTCTTTGTGAGGTTAAGTAAGAGAACTTTGATTACGTAAAGTATCCATCAACGTTTTATAAATACCAATTTAAAATCCTTTTGAAAACACATACAACTCCAAGTCCAACTTAAGCTCTTTGCTTCTTTTATTAGCGTGGTTATTCGTGACCACTTATAGGGAGTTTCAAGAGTCATCCAACCCTGATGTGATCAGCATCAGTGTTGAACTATCCTTCCACCCCAATTTGTGTTCGGCTTCCCTTGATCGCATGCAAATCAAGTTCCACCTCCCACTTCATTTTCAAGCATCAAGTAAGTCACTCATTTCCAATTTTCTATCTTTCGAATCATTTTAGTCATGATCACAACATCTCCAAAGGATAGAACTCCGTCTATCAGTTACCTCACTTCACTTTAATCCTGTTGCCTAGGGAATCTTATTCTCACTAGGTTCTATGTCGGTATCATGCCCTTTCATGCATCACTATAAAGTATATATATATATATATATACACATATATTTTATCCAAAATACTACACCTGGTTTTACATTATACACTGTCGGGGCTCTTATTCCCCCGGGAGTTTATCTACTCCCCACACTTGTACAATCACACACAACTGTTAACAAACACACACACTTATCACAATGGTATTCGCATCTTCTGTGCGCAATTACCACAATTAAACCATGAATGAATGTGTATGTTTACGTAACACACACACCAATCATCAAAACAAACAATAATTTTGTGCTATGCACAATATGAATCACATACACTACGTACACTTGTACGGTAATATACACTAAGTGGTTTTGCGCTCTACCCCCCTTAAAAGGGATTACGCCCACGTAATCAATCACTAAACATTGGCTTAAATGTTCTGCCGTCGTGAAGTGTTTTAACTTCCACGCGGTCTATTACACAATGGATTCTGATTAGAGGATCTTAACCATATTGGCGGTTTAGTCCCTAAACCTAGAATTCTCATTGGAGTTTGTTTAAACTCTTAGTTGGTTTCGATTCTGGCCTGTTAGGCTTCTAGGCGTTAATAATTAGCCATCCACTCATATTCACCATGTACATTCAACACTTGAATCACTGGCTCACTAGTTTCTGCTGCGAAACTTTAATAACTGCAGAGCTTAATTGCTCCATTTGTTATTCTTACTGTATTGTTCATCCCCAATTGTCACCTTCATCTTGGTAACAATGGTTTCTCAACCGACGCGTGGTATCTTTTACTGTTAGCGAATTCGGTGAGAATTTACTGTGTATACAACTATGTATTTCACAATGATTGACTTGTTCCCTTCCGACTTACTGTCGGTTGAGATTGAGCTACTACCTAGTGTGTAGTGCTCTCTCAGCTATTTCCAACATTTGGGGTATATTCCATACCGATATTTGACAGTTAGTGCTACTGTAGTCACTTACTGTTAATCATATCTCCACATTTGGTTTTGAACAAGTACCTCTTTATTGGTGCGGCCTTGCATTTCCTATGCATCGGCCATTATAACATTATTTGTCCACAATCAACATGTTTTCAATTCCTAGCTATCTCATTCGTTCATTACTGCGCAAGTGCAATACCAAAACACTCAGTCATACAGAGTGCAGAGGCGTAAACTCTCGACAGTAAATCCCTTATGCGACTCGCCATGGAATTCACACTGAGTTCCTCATCACACAGTACCTACCACTGGCTTATTGCTCAGTTTGTTTAACATCACTTATCTTGCATCTCCACTGAGTTTAACTCATAACTGGTCTTATCTGTTACATTATCGTTCAACAACATTTATACAACGGTCGCTTGTTGCGCACCGTGCTCTCACTTATTGTATAACACTAACTCACATAGTATTTACTGTCACATTAGCTTCCACACATAAATTTACATTATTCATATTATGGTTCATCCCTCATTTGGATGACCACTGAATGCTCCTTGAGCATCGATCATTCGAGTCACAAGCCGGCGTTATTCAGCCAGGTGCTTCACTTTATACACATACTACTAAGCTAATTTCTCTTTCAATAACAACATGGTCCATCCTTAACATATTTCTTGAACTTGATCCACATAACTACCGCTCCTGCGGTCTCACAATATCGAGAGGTATCCCCACTCTTAATGCAGTGGTTCGTTTACCACTCTATTCGCTTATACAACCTAAACTTCTACCATCAATCGAATTTATATAACATATCTTGCTTATGGCCTATAAGCCTTATTTGCCTTGAGCTGCGCTCATTATAGGCTGTCCACACACATGTACTTCTCTATACAATATTACATGGTTTGGATGTTATATTGAGCTCCATGACAAGGTCGTTGCATTCCGTTTCCTTTCATGGGATGCCCCTTAGGATTGTCAGTCCGTCTCCTGACAACTTATGTCTAAACTGGGTGTTAGTTTCAACCCTTGTGCTTCTGTCATGTATTTCATTCAACAATTGTTGATGTGAACACCCTTCAAGGATTGCTCCTGGGTGTTGTTAAGTTATGCCTTTACATTTGGCTCACACTTATTGGTACATTCCGTTAGCTACGCCTTTCGCGTTCTTTACTGGTTATTATCTTCTTCTGTGAAGATTAACATTTCCTGGTAGTGTAGGTACTCATTCTGGGAATTTATCCGTTCATTGCACATTAATGTGTCCACATTAGGCATCTGCTTGCCATGTACAGGCTGGGTCACCATTCCAGCTATAATGTTTATCCCTAAGGATCCTTAAGACATATGTGGTGTCTTTACATAACAGTTTGTGCCCATCGCACTTCCTAACTCTTAAACATTTCCTTGGAAGGAGTTCACTAATCCTTTTAGTCTTGCTAACTTAACTGAATTCCTTAACTTCAACTATTCCTTGTAATCTCTAGCTCTTGTTTGATTTATACTGCTGACCGTAGACGGAGTCGACTACTTCCCGTGTTTCGGACTCTACTCGTATACATATATGGGGTATCATACTGATACATTACTACTTACCCAACTAACCCATAAGTAGGTCTGTCAGGCCCACATGCTCCTATCGGAGTGCGGTCGTCCCACAACACAGTTGGTACACTTGTAGTGTCCGTCACACGCCTAGGTGAAGTATTCTGTTGTCAACTCCCTTATATTGTCCCGTGACAATATTCATTCCTTACTTCCCGAACTTAATCGAGGGAAGGTTTATCCATTGTTGTATCCTTGTCAGTTGCTCTTGGTTTCACTGGTTCGGTTTAAAGAAGGTTGGAAAGAAGTGTTGGTTTGAAAGAAAATCTGGTTTGAAAAGAAAAAGGGTTTGTGAAAGATTAGGTTTGAAAGAAAAATTTTCATGGTTTCACAACATCTTCTTACCTTAACCAAGTCTAGCTTCTTGCTGACTGGTGTACTTACAATTACAGAGGCTAGGCTAACAGGCCCTTCCACTGTTATGACAATCACATTTAACTTTATTGTACTTTTCCAAGTACTTCGTAGTGGTTATAAATTTCCCGAACAGCCCTATTATAGCAGCACTTGCTATGGCAAGTGCGCCATGCTAACTGGCTATCAGTTTGACACATACCGGTTGTGGTATTGTTTTTACCCGCACTGTCATCAGTGGCCTTGTTGGCCCTCACTGATCTTACTGTCTTGATAATAACTTGTCTAGGTGAATTCTCACTGTATTCACATAATAATCATTAACTAGGGTATTTCCCATTCTGGGAGACCCCCCTTTTTTTCAGTATTGTATTCACTTTGTAGCCCGTTCCACGTATTTGTCGTGGTTACTGAGACTTGTCTCTTGTTTGGGCACTACGTTGTAGTTCCTTTGTCGGTTGGTATACCGTTGGTGTATTATTTACCAACTGTGGTTCCGTAGACACTTGTCTCGGGTGTTATTAATCCATTTCTTGCCTGTTGCACGGTAGGTGCGTGCAAGCTGGTTATCTCGACTGCTCTGCACGTCGACCCAGGTTGCCGGAAATTCTATTCTCCAATACACAAGATCCTTCATTCATTGCTATGAAATGCGGAACATTGTTCAGAGGGAGACCGTCTCCGGGATTCCCAGTTTCGGGATCTACCGTATGACAGGTCCTCCGTACCTAAAGGTATTTAATAACAGCCAGATCGGGTATCCCCGAGTAAGAGAGGACTTCCATCTCCCTGCGTTGTTCCCAAGTTATATACAGGGATTGTGGAGGGTGGGATGGATATTGTAGGTTCCAGTAGTCACTGGTAGTTCCTATCTAGCGTATCTCCACGCTATCACTCAACCCTTTACCCAAAGTACTTCTTAAATCCTAACTCGGGTACTTCCTAAGCTCGGTAATTCAGTCATCAGAGCGATACTTCGCTCTGATACCACTTTTGTAACACCCCATCCAACATTAACATACTTACAACAAAATGCAGCGGAAGAACAACCTCATCACATTACTTAACTTGTTGGTGTACACGCCGTAGCCACCCACGTGGCTAACAAGGCTAATACACACACAATTGTACCGGTCTGATGGGCTAAATTCCCGAGCGACTATACATTAGTATCCCTTGCCATTAACAACAAACAACAAATACACTTATCAACGATACCGAGTATTATAAATGTTGCGACAACAATTTCGGTCTTACTACACCTACTGTAAACATACACTTAAAAGTTTACCCATGTGCAATGAATAACCCGCCTACTCTCGAACGGCTTCCAGCACTTCTACCTGGAATAGGAAAAGAAGAGAAAGGGTGGCCCCAAGGGGCTCAGCACCTTTGTTGTATGGTAATCCCGCAGCCCACATGCTACCGGGCCACGCACAACTAATTTGTCGTCTTAGCATGAAGTTGAATACATTTAAATCATGCATGTGACAATAAACACACAACACTTAACATTTCGCCTCAATGGGCTCAACAATCGGATAATACATCCTACTTAACAAGTCACCCATGGTATTCATCATCCCTAGAGTGTTTCTCCTCCAACGGAGCTTCTTCCTTAATAGACGACACATACCCTTAAATCGGGTTATCCTTAAACGCCTCTTATCACAAACGGGGATCAATCCATGATCCACACACTCCACATATACAACACACTTCACATTATACAACACACTTCACATTATACAACACACTTCACATTATACAACACACTTCACATTATACAACATATAACATACACTACATAACAACACTTAACAACACTTTGCACGTTTCCATGTGCACAACATAATACCGCAATGGTATTGCATCACAACAAAACACATAACATAACGGGAATGGTTCTCTTAGGAACCGACCCAAACCTTGTTTACACACTGGTGAGCCTAGGAGAAGATATCAGTCTCATGATAAGCTCGTTTACAACAACACACACTCATTACCGTCCTAATAGTTGGACGAGTAACTTAAGTTAAGGCGGTTCGGGTTTGGAGGCCCGAACACACCACACAAACACATGTTCCCCCAAACCGATCATAAGTCAGAATAGCCAAGCTTTGGAGTAAGCTAATGGGAGATCATAACCCGTGAGGGAAAACAACCATAACAAAGAGAAGGGTAAGGCTAGGAAGGATACCCTCTCCCAAACAACGCGCGACCGGCCAAACCGGATTCCTCACTATTGTTAGTACATACTTACTTTACATAATAGTTAGAACCCCACTATGGAGTCTACCACACTTACACACATACAGTATTACAACTGGGTTAAACACACAAGGGAAAACCCTACATTCACATACACATATCACACAATTAACACACGCATAGCCGTGGTTAGTACGTCCCATGGTACGGGTCGTTTACTCCGAATACCGAACTCTCAAGTGATCCTAGACTCAGTTAACTAAGGTTAACACTGCCGAGGTTAAATGGTATCGGAGTTGAACACGCCACATATATGAATTACTGTAAACTCATTACATGTTTAATCTTACAACGTGGCAAACATACAGAAAAACACATTGGCATACAAGCCGGTGTAATCCGGTAGGACGCAGGTTGCAAGAAAACCATACCTGTCACCGGAGTCCACTTATCCTGTCCATATATGTTCCTCGAGCAATTCTCGAAAAACTGTTAACATCACACGTGTTTTCATTAAAATCGGGGTTTGCTTGATCATTTAATGTCAATGCTTAATTTTTCCCCGTTAATTTAGTTACATAACTTAACATTTTTAACTTGTTTTACTCTCACATTTTAATACAACTTTTAACCCACTTAATTGTCATTAAAACTTCCCTAACATGTCCTTAACATCCTTATAACATCATTACCTACCAATCCCCATCATCACATATCACTTCATAACCTTAAACCATGTTTTGGTCCGACCGACCCACGACCGACCCACAGCTGGGTCGGTCCATTACAGAACCCTTTTACTTCCTTATTAACATGCCCGTCCGACCCACGTCCGACCCACCGTTCTGGGTCGGTCCATGTGCGAACATTTTTCCACCTTTGAACTTGACCGACCGACCCATGTCCGACCACCCTTTGGGTCGGACCATTACCGAACACATTCCAAACATTTAACAGAGGCTCGACCGACCCAAAAACTGGGTCGGCCCCTGGGTCGGTCGCCTTCTATACTTACCCAAACTTTGCCAATTTTCACCAAACTTCTCCTAAGGCCTCTTAATGCTTCCTAACAACATTTGGGTACCTTATATCCACATACAACATCCATGAAACTCATTTTCTAACTCCTTAAGCCTTTACCCATTTCCTTGTAAAATTCCTTAACACTAACAATGTTTTCTCCTTATGATTTCTAGGTGGCATTTCACCTATAATGACCACATACCAAGGTGTTTCCTCTACACCTTATCATCACCTCTCAACTTCTTTTCTTACTAACTAAATCTCCTTTTTCACATCATACCTAAACATCACTTATTCCTTAAACACTAACCTTACCTAAACCTTAAACAAACTCCTCCAAGACTTAAATACATCCTCAAAACACACATTGAATTCCTAGAACTTCCAAGATAACACCTAAATCCTTGCATCACTCTAAATCACCTTAACACATGTTTCCTTCTCAAGTAAACATTTATTCACCTATAACACTTCCTAGTTCACCAAAACCACTTAAAACACTTAGAACTTCTCACACATTTTTCCCAAATTTGGCCATAGCTTCTCTTGTATATACTCACATCCAACCACTTAGGTTTTTACCTATTTCATTCAAAACACCTAAAATCCATCAAACACATTTTTATACACAAACTTCACACATTAAGCATACATCACAAATAGTGCATAACTTAAATTGCTTGGCACTTAGGCCCTTAAATAACATGGCTCTTAGGCCCTTAAATTGCACAAACCATAAACACTGAATTTCCCACATAAATAATGCCTTTGACCTGCAAATACATACACCAAAACATATGTTCTTTTACTAGTCTCCTTGAGAACACTTTACTAGGTCACTCACCATTGGCTCCTTAGGTATTTTATTAAGCAAATCAAGCTCATTTTTCCTAAGGCATTTAAACTACCTTGAGATAGCTTGTTTACCTCTTTTCCTCACAAATTCCTTTCTTGTTCCTTGTAAAACCGGTAGGGCATTTGGTCCCTTTTCAACTATTAAACATTATACAAACAATAGAATGAGTATTCAAGCATTGTGCTTCACCTCATTGTAAACCCTAGTTACACATATGTTTTAACACATTAAGGTAATTGTTTTACCTTGGAATTGGAAGAGAACTTGAATAAGTATCAAGAGAGGACTCCTCCTAGCCCTTGGAAGATTCAAATGGAGCTAAAACAAGCAAGATAAATACACCATTGTGAGGTGAATTTCGGACAACATGAAAACATGGAGGAAACATGGATTTTCTTTGAGTTTCCTTACCTTGAAGCAAAGGAGAACAAGAATATGTGAAAAGGTGAGCTCAAGCTCCTCCCATGGTGGTTTCTTTGGCACCGAAATGGAGGTTTTGAAGCTTTGAAAAGACAAGATTGTAGAGCTTGACTTAACTAAGAGAATGGTGGTGTGTTTTTGAATTGGTTAAGTGAGCTAGATTTTACATGTGGTCAAAGGTGGACTTCCATGGTGGTGGTGATATATTACCGAGAGAGAACAAGAAGAAGAGAGGAGGAAGAAGGAGTTGGAACCGTGTGAAATGGAGGAAAGGAAGGGAGAATGAAGATAGAACTTACTTTGAAGATATTTATATCTTAAAGCAAATAGTAACTATGAGTCACATTTATTTACTTAACAAGTTAACAACTTGGTGACTCCTCACTACAAAAACCGGCCCCCTTTAATATAACAAGGGTATTTAGTCTTTGTTTGTCAATTAAATTACTTAACATAACATATGTTATATACTAGCTTGTAAAAATTACTATTCACAAGTACAAGGCACATAGAAGTGAAATTTTGATTTCCCACATATGGCCACCCAAATGTGATACTATATAGTACACATGTTAATTAAAGAGTAATGATGGACATTTAGCCATTCAAAACTCATTTACAAGACAATTTTTTCAAAAACGTGCTTTAAGACTCCTTAAAGCACATTTTGTGTTTTAACTTGTTTTCAAGCTTGGTTTTCTTTAGTAATTAATTTAATATGTTCATTAACATATAAATAAGGTAGGTATGACCATTAGGTCTTATACACATTCATCCCAAGCTTAGAGCACATTTTGCTCATATTGACTTTAAGGTATTTTCTTATGTTTTATTTGGTTTAACTGTCCACCAAAGTTTCCTAAGGACTTATTTAGCCTTATTAAACCATAATTAAATGTTATCAAGTCTTGGTAGGCTCTTTGGGTCCTAACCAAGTTCACTCATAGCTTAGAGCATGTTTTTGCTCAAACTGTGTCTTAATGCTTTATTGCATTTATTATGGTTTAAATTGTTCACTGATGTTACTAAGGCACTTTTTAGCCTTTACATACCATAATTTGATATCTAAACCACATATCAAGGTTTGGGGTATTTCAGTGGGTAAGAACGTAGGGGCTTGGCCGCATACGCATAGGTGAGCTGCAGAGGCTCCTCAGCAATGGTGGTCTGGGTCTGGCCCTTGTCACCTTGTTGCTGTCCTTTCTGGGACTGGGAGTACGGCTTCTTCTTCTTCCCTCCCCACTGCCCTTGCGTGCCTTGGCCCTCGTTCTGAGCCTTGCGCTTAAGCGCACTCTCCTCGTCCCTCAGACGGACGGTGATCTCCACAATAGCAGCGGCATGATAGCACTCCTATATTTAGGGTGTCAGTTATGCCCCGCCAAATAAATTCACATCACATTATCACACTGTACACACTTATTCACATTACACTGTAATTCCTTTACCTGCAAGGTGGTATATCCAGTAGGCCCCATGCCGTAGCGTAGGCGATAGTTCAGTCCGTTGTAGAAACGGTTCACAAGGATCCGGTCTGAGTAACCCAGATCCGGTAGCAGGTGGATTAGTCCGATGAAGGCTGAGTAGTACTCATCTACCGTCATCTTATCCCCTTGTCTCAAGTTGTCCAACTCCAGGCGCTTGGCCTCTTGCACATGTATAGGGTAGTATTTGGCTCGCAGCAGAGCCGTGTACTCCCTCCACTGAAAAGTCGGGTCAGCAACTCTTCCCTCGCGCACAAGCTTCCACCAGTTTTGTGCCGAGCCCTTTAAGTAATAAGCAGCAAGTCGCACCTTGATCTGCTCAGGTGGTGCTAGGGTTTCGAAGGCGGTCTCCATATCGGAGATGTATGCCTCGAGCTTACGGGGATCGGTCTCCCCACTGAATGATGGCGGCCTAAGATCAGCCAACGCCTTGACCCAATTGGTCTCACGTGGCGGTGGTGGTGGTGGCTGAACTCCGGGCTGTTGCCCTTGCTGAATAGCAGCAACTAGATCGGGTACCAACTGGGCTACGGCGGCTGCAACTGCCTCAGCCATAGTCTGGGCCGTAGTATCATCGCCCTGGTTACCCAAATCTCCAGTACGCGCCGTGGCCTCTCCCTCGTGGTCTACCTGCCATCTGTATTTATATGAACATCTCATTAGCATTATGCCTGCACACTTATCGGTCCATCGTTTGTAACGCTTCCCGATAATAAGGTATCTCCACACTTAGTTAGTGGTTAACCTTTCCAAACATGTTCACTTAGGTATCTGTGGTTAGGTTTCCTAACTCGGTATATCCCTAAACTCGGTATTCTAGTCATCAGAGCGATACTTCGCTCTGATACCACTTTTTGTAACACCCCTACAACGCTCCTATCAACTACCGAAGTCGCAGCGGAAATAACCAATCAAATAATAACTATCGCTTTGGTGTTACAACGCCGTTAACCACCCACGTGGTTAACTAGGCAGAATAAATACAAGTGTATCGGTCTGATGATCAGACTCCCGAGCATAGTAACTAACATCCATATATAAACATAACCAACCATACCGAGTATTTAATTTACAAACCATCTCCAAGCCATAATCATCCATAACTGTATAACAAGGTATCAACATGTACGCCTCGGGAGCACAGGCGCATCCCGGGCTCAACAACCTAATTATCCAAAAGTATATCTACCACCTAGGACCTAGAGCCACTCTGCCTCTTCGATCCTCATCCTGCAATAAAAATATGGAGCCCCCGAGGGGGTCAGCACCTTTGCTGGTATGGCTAACGCGCAGCCCATCGACTAACGGGATACGCGCAACCAATTGTCATAATAACATGGCATTCATTTTAGAACAACCAACATATATATACACATATACCAAAGCATAGCAAGGGAAATTGCATAGCATCACATCATCAATACATATCACCACAAGAACGGTTCACATTAAGATCCTTCCACCACAGTTAGTACATACCATGAGCATAGAGATTGTTGCCAAACCCATACCAAGCTCGTTAATTACCTCATCACCATCCTGTTATTTGAACGGTTGACTTAAACCCAAGGTGTGTCGGATATAGTGATCCCAAGCACACCAAACAACACAGTATGCCCCTATGGCCCGACGTGAGTCAGTAAACTAGCTTTGGATAAGCTAAGGGAAGGTTGAAACCAAATTGGAATACCACCTAAACATACACCTAGGGAGCCGAACTGGATATGATAACGACCCCCATCCATCACACGCGTGGCCGGAACCTACCGGACTCCTCACTCCCCCCGATTAGCACTTGTTAGTGAACACAACATTTGTCAAGTCACATACAAGCAACATTTAGGTCTTGTTAGACACACCAAGGGAAAGGAGTCAATAACACAACACCATAATATAAACAACTGTAAACTCTTTTCATGCCTTAATCTTATAAGGTCGTAAACACTCAGAAAACAAACAACACCCAAGCCGGTGTAAACCGTTAGGCAACAGACTGCAAGAAAACCATACCTTGGTCCTTGCCTTGTTTCGTTCCCACCTTGAGAGAATCCTATACACATTAGTAAGGTCGGTTAATTAATTATTTAACTTCACACTTACTATGTACTCAACATGCTTGTATGACATGTTTTATTGCCCATCTTACCCTAGGTTACCTTCATTAAACACCCTAGGGTTAACTACATAAGTCACATTCTTTTCTGTTTTTTTTTACAAGTTTTGGTCCGACCGACCCACCGTCCGACCCACAACTGGGTCGGACCCTCCCAGTGGTTTTCGGGTCTGAAGAACCTTACCTTGACCGACCCATGTCCGACCCAACCTTCTGGGTCGGTCCATTACAGAACCCTTTTACTTCCTTATAATCATGCCCGTCCGACCCACGTCCGACCCACCATTCTGGGTCGGTCCATGTGCGAACATTTTCCCTCCTTTGTAACTTGACCGACCGACCCATGTCCGACCCACCCTTTTGGGTCGGACCATTACCGAACACTTTCCTAACATCTAACAGAGGCTCGACCGACCCAAAAACTGGGTCGGTCGCCTCCTAAACTTACCCAAACTTTGCCAATTCTTCACCAACCTTCTCCTAAGGCCTCTTAATGCTTCCTAGCAACATTTGGTAACTTTATATCCACATACAACATCCATGAAATTCATTTTCCTAACTCCTTAAGCCTTTACTTATTTCCTTGTAAAAATTCCTTAACACTTATGTTATTTCATACTAGGTTTCCTAGTTGGTGTTTCATACCTAAGACAACTACTATACCAAAATGCTTTCTCCTTAACTTAACATCATCTCCCAAGCATCATCTCTCACCACTAATTCCTTATCTCCTTCTTGAAACTCTTTTCCTAGTGTACACTTCTCCTCATTTTACCAAAGTTTGCCTAGGTATTTACCTAAGTCCCAAAGTGACTTTGGTACCTACTAAATCTCAAGATCATGCCTAAGTCCTTATTACATTCTAGAGTACTTCCTAGTTCATCAAAATTCCTTTAAAACATCATGAACTCCTTATTCATTTCCTACATTTTCTAACTCACCATACCTTATGTAAACACTTAAAACTTCTTGCTTCTTACCTAAATTTTGACATGGGTTCCCTTAGAACATTACTAAGCCTAAACACTTTACCTTCTCCTTTAAACACACAAGATCATCTAAAATCATCAAGAACACTCTCATACATAATTTCACCAAATTTACACCACATTACAATATAGTGCACAATTTGAATTGCATGGCACTTAGGCCCTTAAAATGCATGGCTCTTAGGCCCTTAAAGTGCTTAAATCATAAACACTGAATTTCCACAATATATAAGCCTTTAACCTGCAAATACACTCAACACACATATGCCCTTTACTAGTCTCTTGAGAACACTTTACTAAGTCATTCACCATTTGCTCTTTAGGTAGTTTTAATAAGCATTTATAAGCTCATTTCTCCTAAGGCATTAAACCACATTTAAGTTAGTAGATTTACCTCTTTTCCCAAAACACTTCCTTCTTGATTCCTTACAAAACCGTATGGTATTTTGGTTCCTTGTCAAGTTCTAGACAATATACAAACACCATGATGAGTATTCAAGCTTTGAGCTTCATCTCATTGTAAACCCTAATTTGATATTGTTTCAAAAACATTAATGTAGTTGTTTTACCTTGATCTTTGAAGGGGGTTTGAATATCTAGCAAGAAAGGACTCCACCTAGTCCATGAAGAGTTGAAATGAAGCTAGAACAAGGTCACACAATGAGCTATATCAATGTGTATTTTCGGACATGACAAAACAAGGAGGAAACTTGATTTTTGTTTGAGATTCCTTACCTAGAAGTAAAGGAGAGTAATAATATGTAGAAATCCAAGCTCAAGCTCCTTCAATGGTGGAACACCTTGGCACCGAAATGGAGCTCTAGGAGTTTTGAGAAGATAGGAATGAAGAGCTTGATGAGAGGGAGAGATTGGTGGTATTTGTTTTTGATTTGGACAAGTGAGCTAGGTTTAACAAGTGGTCAAAGGTGGAGCTCTAATGGTGATAGTGGTATTACCGTGAGAGAACAATGAAGAAGGGAGGAGATGAGTGGGAAACCGTGTGAGCAAGGAAGGGAAATGAGAGAATGAAGATAGAATTTGCTTTTAAGAGATATTTATACTTATAAAGTAAAAAGGTAGCTTATTTACTTATCTTTACTTACTTAATACATTAATAAGAGAGTGGTGAGTCACACCCTTATAAAAACCGGCCCCTTATATTAGTGTGGGGGTGTTTTAGTCTTTGTTTGTCAATTTAATTACTTATACCACATATGTTACAAGATAGCTTATAAAAAGTACTATTCACCTATTCAAGGCACATAGAAGTGAAATTTTTGATTTCCCACTAATATAGCCACCCAAATGTGATACTATATAGTACACATATATATTTAAGAGTAATGATGGACATTTAGCCATTCAAAACTCATTTACAAGACAATTTTTCAAAAACGTGCTTTAGACTTCTTAAAGCACATTTTGAGTTTTAACTTGTTTTCAAGCTTGGTTTTCTTTGGTAATTGGTTTAATATGTTCATTAGTATATAAATGAAGTCTTGGTAAGCTCATTAGGTCTTAACCAAGTTTATCCCAAGCTTAGAGCACATTTTAGCTCTTATTGACTTTAAAGCACATTTGTGTTTCCTTTCGTTTAGATTTGTTTACTAAGGTTTCTAAGACTCTTTTTAGTCTTAATATATCATGTTTTAATGTTTAATCAACATACCAAGGTTTGGGGTATTTCACTATAAACTGCGCACCACAACTAGAATGAGGGTGTTACCGGTAGAGGAGGTGCGCAGGAGATTTAAGGGACTTAAGAGGGCTCGTGTGTGTTAATTAGCCCTCTAAGCCATTTAGTTGAACTATGGTTTGTTTTGAATTTGGTAGTTGTCATTTTGGACTAAGTTGAAGGTTGTCAGTGTTGTAACTTAATATTGCTTAAGTTGAACTGTTATGACTCTATGTTTAATTAAAACTAAGTAAGGACAATGTTTCCTCTTTGAAGCTAAGAATATGTAATATGTTTAAGAGTTGTAGTTTAGCCTTAGCACCCACTAGGGAGTGGGTGTGGCGTTGTAGCACCCATTTGAGAGTTAATCGAGAAGTCTTCCGCTACGACTGTCCGGTGAGTGTTGTGTCTTTACGAATGGGGGTGTTACACAGATTGCCATCCGTGACAGTGATATTGAGAAGACAGCATTCAGAACCAGATATGGACATTATGAGTTTACGGTTATGCCGTTTGGTTTATCCAATGCACCAGCTAAGTTCATGGATTTAATGAACAGCTTGTTCCAAGATCAGTTGGACAAGTCAGTGGTAGTCTTCATCGACGATATTCTTGTGTACTCGAAATCGAGAGGTGAGCATGAAAGCCACCTAAGAAATGTGTTACAAACGTTGAGAAAGAATCAGCTGTATGCTAAATTTTCAAAGTGTGAGTTTTGGTTGAACCAAGTATCCTTTCTTGGTCATGTGATTTCTGAGGCCGGGATCGCTATTGATCCGGCAAAGATTGATGCAGTGCGCACCTGGCCTAGGCCGAAGACAGTTACCGACATCCGGAGCTTCCTCGGTCTGGCTGGATATTATAGGAGGTTTGTGAAGGACTTCTCCAGTGTCTCGAAGCCGATGACTTCCTTGATGAAGAAGGATGCTCCATTCGAGTGGACAGATGACTGTGAGAGTTCTTTTCAGAGTCTCAAGGATGCTCTGACATCTACACCAGTCCTGACTATACCAGACGGTCTAGATGGTTTTGAGGTCTATTGCGACGCATCAGGCAGAGTTATGGGTTGTGTGTTGATGCAACACGGGAAGGTCGTAGCATACGCCTCCCGACAGCTGAAGAAACACGAAGAGAACTACCCTACCCACGATTTAGAACTGGGTGCCATTGTCTTCGCATTGAAGATATGGCGACATTATTTGTATGGGGTAAGTGTGACAATTTATTCTGACCACAAAAGTTTAAAGTATTTGTTCACTCAGAAGGAGTTGAACATGAGGCAAAGAAGGTGGGTCGAGTTCTTAAACAACTACGACATCAATTTACAGTACAAAGAGGGTAAGGAAAATGTGGTAGCTGACGCATTGAGTCGCCGAGCACACTCTCTCCATTCGCTAGTCTCGCATACTGGCTTGGTTGAAGAGGTGCGGAGTGCTCAGATGACGGATCAGTACATGTTGGAGATCAGGCAAAAGCATATTGATGGCACATTCGAGGGTCAGAAGTACGACTTCCGACTCCACGATGACGACCTGATTAGGCTTAATGGCCGACTGTGTATTCCGAGGAGTAACGCTGAGCTGAAGGAGCGCATACTGAGTGAATCCCATTGTTCTACGACTTCGATTCACCCCGGAGCTTCAAAGATGTATAAGGGTATGAAACGTTATTTTTGGCGGACTGGCATGAAAAAGGATGTGAATGATTATGTATTGAGGTGTCTCACTTGCCAAAAGGTCAAGTTTGAGCACCGACGGCCTGGTGGTATGGTACAGCCAATGCCAGTGCCTGAGTGGAAGTTCCATGACATTTCTATGGACTTCGTAGTAGGGCTTCCGCCTACAAGGGGAGGTCTGAATATGATTCGGGTTGTTGTTGACCGACTGACCAAGGTGGCTCGATTCATACCGATGAAGGACACCTGGAAAGTGGCAAAACTAGTAGAGCTCTTCGATAGAGAGATTGTAAGACATCACGGGGTACCGAAAACAATTGTGTCTGACAGGGATACCAGATTCCTTTCAAGGTATTGGAAATCCACACGGGAAGCGCTTGGTACCAAGCTGAAGCTAAGTACAGCGTTCCACCCACAGACAGATGGTCAGAGTGAGCGCACCATCCAGACACTTGAGGATATGTTACGTGCATGTGCACTTGATTTTCAGACCAGCTGGATTGATAAGTTACATCTGATCGAGTTTAGTTACAACAATAGTTACCATACTTCAATCAAGATGTCTCCCTTCCAGGCCTTGTACGGTAGACCATGCCGCACGCCATTATGCTGGGATGAGTCGAGTGAGACGGTCATTATAGGACCAGAGTATCTGGAACAAGTTCAAGCAGAAGTATGCCAAATCCGGGCTAACATGAAGGCATCTCAGGATAGAGAGAAATCATACGCCGATGTGCGCAGACGTGATTCGCCGTGGGTGATCAGGTATTTCTTAGAGTATCCCCCATGAAGGGAGTATTTCGTTTTGGCCAGAAAGGCAAGTTGAGCCCAAAATATGTGGGGCCCTATGTTGTGACGGAGCGGATCGGCCCGGTAGCATATAGACTTGATTTACCCGCCGAGCTGGGCAAGGTACACGATGTATTTCATGTGTCCCAGTTGAAGAAATATATGTCTCATCCGTCTCATGTGCTTCAGCCTGAAAGGCTAACCTTAGAGCCGACCATGCGATCAGTGGAGACTCCGGTACGGATTCTGGATACTAAGACTCGAGATACTCACCATAAGTCTGTGAGACTGGTGAAGGTCCTCTGGTCTAACCAGGACGTTGAGGAGGCCACTTGGGAGCTGGAAGATAAGATGAAGGCGAAGTACCCGTCATTGTTTACTTCCTAGTGTTTATGTGTATAGGGTACGGGGCGTACCCCTTTTTAAGGGGGGTAGAGCCGTTTCGGTTATGTGTGTACGACATGTATTTAAATACATCGTCTATGTTATGTTGTTATGTTACAGACCGTTGTGTTTGAATGATATTGTTGTATGGACCTTGTGTCCGATGTTATGTAAGTATGTTGTTAATGTTGTTATGGAGATATTGTTTTATATGTATTCCCGTGTTCTAATATTTAGGATATGTGGAAGTATGAACTTTGAGGACAAAGTTATTTTAAGGGGGGTAGATTGAAATACCCCAAACCTTAGTATGTTGTTTAAACATTTAAATATGGTATATTATGACTAAAAAGAGTCTTAGAAACATTAGTAAACAATTTAAACCATAGAAAACACAAATAAATGCCTTAAAGTCAATTAGGGCTAAAATGTGCTCTAAGCTTGGGATAAGCTTGGGTAAGACCTAATGAGCTTACCAAGACCTTATTTATATACTAATGAACATATTAAACCAATTACCAAAGAAAACCAAGCTTGAAAACAAGTTAAAACACAAAATGTGCTTTAAGGAGTCTTAAAGCACATTTTTGAAAAATTGTCTTGTAAATGAGTTTTGAATGGATAAATGTCCATCATTACTCTTTAATTAATATGTGTACTACTTATTATCACATTTGGAAGTCTATATCAATGGGAAATCAAAAATTTCACATCTATGTGCCTTGTTTTAGTGAATAGTAACTAAAATAAGCTAGATTATAACATATGTTAATATAAGTAATTTAATTGGTCAACAAGGACTAAAATGCCCCTAAGAACATTAAGGGGGCCGGTTTTCTTAGTGGTGAGTCACCACTCTTGTTAGCTTGTTAAACAAATAAAAGATGACTACTTAAGTTACTATTTGCTTTAACATATAAATATCTCTTAAAGTAAACTTATCTTCATTCTCTCATTTCCCTCTTCATTTCCCACGCCTCCAAGCTCTCTTCTATCTCTTCTTCATTCTCCATTTACGGTTTTGCAATAGTACCACACACAATTCCATCTTCAACCTCTTATATCTCCTAGCTCACTTTGCCAAATCAAAAACTAAGACCACCATTCTCTTTGTCTCATCAAGCTCTTCAACTTCATCCTTTAAAAATCTCAAGAGCTCCATTTTGGTGCCAAGAAGAATCTCCATGGAAGGAGCTTGAGCTCACCTTTTCACATATTATTGTTCTCCTTTGCTTCTAGGTAAGGAAACTCAAATAAAAACTTCATTTCCTTCATGTTTGTATGTTGACCGAGAATCACCATTGATGGGGTTCTTTATATTGCTTTGTTCTAGCTTCATTCCAACCTTTCATGGACTAGGAGGAGTCCTCTCTTGCTACATATCCAAACTCTCTTTTGTATCCAAGGTAAAACAATTATCTTAATGTTTTAAAACAATTATAACCTAGGGTTTACAATGAGATGAAGCATAAAGCTTGTATACTCATTTTATCATTTGTATATTGTTTAGAAATTGACAAGAGACCAAACACCCTTACCGATTTTTAAACAAGGAAACAAGAAAGAAGTTGTGAGGAAAAGAGGTAAATTTGCTAACCTAATGTAGTTTAAAGTCTTAGGAGAAATGAGCTTATGTTGCTTATTAAAATGATCTAAGGAGCCAATGGTGAATGACTTAGAAAAAATGCTCTCAAGAGCTTAGTAAAAGGCATATGTATTGTTGGGTGTATTTGCAGGTCAAAGGCAAATATATTGTGGAAATTCAGTGTTTAAGGTTTATGCATCTTAAGGGCCTAAGAGCCATGTCATTTAAGGGCCTAAGTGCCAAGCAATTTAAATTATGCACTATATTGTGATGTAGTGTTAAATGAGTGAAGTTTTGTGTACAAGAATGTTCTTGATGGATTTTAGTGTTCTTGATTGTGTAATGGTGAAAACAATGTGTTTTGGTTTAGTAGTGTTCTAGGAGAGTTCATGTCAAAATTTAGGTAATGTACAAGAAGTTATAAGTGTTTAAAGGAGTTTTGGTGAACTAGGAAGTCTTAGGAATGACTAGGAATTTTATTAGGAAAGAAACAATGTATTAAGGTGTTTTGGAGTACAATAAGGACTTAGACATTATCTTGGAAGTTTTAGAATACAAATGGTGTTTTGGAATACGCCAAAGTCATTTTGGGAGTTGTGTTGAGACTTATGCAAACTTTGGTAAACAAGGAGAAGGTATAAACTTGTAAAGGGATTTAAAGAATGACATAAGGAATTGGTTTGTAAGAAAAGATGCTTGGGAGATGGTGTTAAAAGAAGTGAGGAAATATCTTGGTATAGTGGTTACAATAGGCATGAAACACCACTTGGAAACCAAAGGATAAAACATAATAGGTGTTGGGGATTTTGGTAAGAATTGAGTAAGTGTTTGAGGCTATAGAAAATGAGTGTTTTGGCACGTCCGAACTTCCGTCCGGACATGGACGTTCGGACATGCCCTGTTGCGTTAGAATTTCCTGAGTCTCGGCCAGTGTCCGGACTTCTGTCTGACCATGGATGTTCGGACACACCCGTCTCTTTTCTCAGATTTAGCTTCGACTTGCGTCCGAACTTCGGGAAGCTCGGACACAAGTTCAGACGCTTGAAATTTTCTTTTGATTTTCTCTCGACCAATGTCCAAACTTTGGAAACTCAGACACCAGTTCGGACATGCGTCTGGCTTCACCCTTTGAGCCTCGACTTGCGTCCAAACTTCGGAAGCTCGGACACAAGTTCGGACATGCCACTGTTTTGGCCAAAAATTTTGTTTAAGGTTAGAAAAAGTTGTCTAAAAATGGTGATTAGTTAGTAATGATGATATGAGGTTATTTAAGACATGTTAGGAGAGTTATAATGACAATTAAAATGGTGAAAAGTAATAACAAGTGTGAAAATAAAATAAACTAGATATGTGAAGTAATAAGTTAACAACGGACTAGTACGTTAATTGACCGACGTTACTAAATGTGTATAGGATTCTTCAAAGGTGGAAACCAGTCAAAGCAAGGACCAAGGTATGGTTTTCTTGCAGTCTGTTGCCTACCGGTTTACACCGGCTTGTGTGTTGTTTTTTTTTCTGTGTGTTTATGACGTTATAAGACTTAATCAGGTAATGAGGTTACAGTTGTTCATATTATTGTGATGTTATGATGTGACTCGTTACCCTTGTGTGCGTCTAACATGACTTACCACTTGTTGTGAATTATTTGTTAAGTTCCACTGTTGAACTTCTAACAAGTGCTAACTGGGAAGTGAGGAATCTGGTTGTCCGGTCATGCATGTAAGTTTAAGAGTAGATATCTGTATCAGATTCGACTCTTATGATGTTAAGATTGTTCTCCTTTATTTGGCGTTCGATCTCCCGCTAGCTTCCTCCAAAGCTTACCTATTCTGACTTATGATCGGTTTAGTGGGAACATGTGTTTGTGTGGTGTGTTCGGGTCACAATATCTGGACTATCTGTGACTTAAGTTACTCGTTCGACTAACAGAACGGTAATGAGTGTGTGTAACAAGCTTAACATGAGAGTGAACCATTCTCTAGGCTTCTTGTGTTGTTTAACCTTCTTGGTTTGTTATTGTGGAAAGTGAATCCACTGTGTACGTGATGTTGTGCTATGCAATAATGTTGCTATGCCCTATGTATATGTTATGTGTTAAAATGAATGCCATGTCATCATGACAATTAGTTGCGCGTATCCCGGTAGCCGATGGGCTGCGCGTTAACCATACCAGCCAAGGGTTGCTGACCCCCTCGGGGGCTCCATATTTTTACTGCAGGATGAGGATCGAGGAAGCAGAGTGGTTGTAGATCAAGGTTATGTCATACTTTGATTATTTTTGGACGGTAGGCCCGGGATGCGCCTGTGCTCCCGTGGCGTTGTATTTTGGCACAGTTGTATTACAGTGATGGTCGTTTACAGTTTACAGTGACAGTTTGTATTTAGTACTCGGTATGTTGGTTATGTATATATATGGTTGTTAGTACCTAATGCTCGGGAGTCTGATCATCAGACCGGTACACTTGTATTTATTCTGCCTTGTTAACCACGTGGGTGGTTGACGCGTTGTAGCACCGAATTGTTAGTTATTGTTTAGTTATTTTTCCGCTGCGATTTCATTTAATGTTAAGTGTGTAGTAGGGGTGTTACAGCAGCAATTGTCTCTGCAACTCCTGGATTCGCGGGGTCACCGCCTCCACCTCTACCAGTACCACGCCCTCTAGTTCCCCCAGACATCTGTAGTACAGAATGTCATAATTTTCGGTAATTTACCGTACACAACCAATAGATATTGTATTGCCTTAAAGGCTAATATGTCACGCAATTTGCGTTACTAGACACAATATCTCTTAAGACGAATCGTCTCGTACCTCACAAATGTTTCCCGTAATTTCCCAAGTCCTAAGCTCACTGTCTTAGCCTATTTTCTCATCATCAGAGCTGTACTCCGCTCTGATACCACTTTTGTAACACCCCTCTCCATAATCACGTAATAATCTCTCTCGTAGCAATAAATAAAACGTCTTACAGCGGAAGAATTAATAACAATAACAATACTCACTCGGGTGTCACCAGCCATTACTCGCCCATGCGAGCAACGAAGCCAAACTACATCCAACTTCCAACATAAACAAACTGCTAACCGCCGTGATAACGAGAAAACTCCTATACATCATACTAAGTCCATACTCATAAACATCGACAAGTGAGCGTCTACCCAAACCTGAATATACATAACCGTATCATATTACAACTCCATGTGCGGTAATCAAAATAAACTCTAATTACCCTGTTCCCGCACTTCGGCTTCGGCGATAATCAACAACCTGCAATGGTGTAGTATTAGCGATAGACGCTGAGTATGCCGGGCCTGGACCCTATTGGTCACTTAGTCATTTTAACCATCTTATTATTAGATTGGTTTCATGTTTTATCATTTTACAGTTATAATCAATACTGTAATATATATATGTATAATACATAATTATCCATCCAAACATTCATCATAACACTTAACCATCCATCCAACTCAACATTCATAAAATCATAACAACAATTGTATATCGAACGTATCGAATAATAATAGTATAATGTACAATGTACAATCGTCGTAGCGTTCACCATCCATTGTTAATTTAATTTAATTTGGCCTTCAAGGCCCCATCCATATGTACAATGTACAATCGCCGTAGCGTACAGTTTCCATAGTTAATTTACCTTGGCCTTTAAGGCCCCATCCAACCATGTTTAATTAATACCAGTTGGGCGTCATGTTAAGACAACCCGATAACCTCACCATGGACAGTAGTCCTCCTGTACACACAAAGGTGCTCATTTCGCCAGAGGTCCGGAGGCCCCTGAATATTCTCTTATGTCTCGTAAGTTGTCCATATAAAAGGTCGTAGCCACCTGACCCACGATCCAAATAGGGCTCGTATGGGTATAACCTGGAGCGGAACCCGATCGGGTACCCCTCAGTGATCACAACTGCGCAACCAAGTAGTTCGTAAACTACCGGGATTCCTCACCTCAACTCATACCATCTCTCTCTCATAATGTTTAAGATATGCTCTTAGTCTTATGGAGAATAATTTATCAATTGGCTGCCCAATGGGTCTCACGCATACCTAGAAGTAATCTAGGTCATATTCATGTTCGAGATCCATGCTCTAGAGACCGACAATGTCGTGACTCGTCCCTAAGTATTTTACTTAGGTTGCCATATACTTAATATTAATACTATGGTATTATATCAAGTAACTGTCATGTTATCACATTAACGTATATGTATGTTTATATAAGTCGATCTATAGTCGACGTAGTGTTAGTCCCGTAGGACGCTCGTGCATAAATAATTAATGCAGTAACACTTAAACACATACATGTATCCACACACATAACACACAAGTTATATCAACCAAATCCGAGCCCAAGGAGTTTCCTTAGGACAACTCGGATCAAACCCCTTTACATATCGTTCACCAAGACCTAGGATGCGCAGTGTAGTCCACTAGCTCGTCAAGCGTCCTTGTCCGAAGTATGATCTAAACGGTATTAAAACTATAAGTCAGTCTCCATGACTAACTACATCCGGTATCTCCGAATAAGAAGTAACCCCGACAGTTCATCCCTGTTTTCTACAGTTGTTTGTTACGGGTTTCTCTAAACCGGTCGGCTTTGTTACTAAAACTCGTATGTCAAAACATTTTGATTGTTAAGTTTAATTAATTATTTTTCTTTAATCTTATCCACCATTAATATAGGTACATAACCTATGGTTGCATGTATGCATGCATTATTATATTATATTGTATTATTTTCCCACCATCCATTATAATACATTGTATTATATACTCCATTATCTTTAGCAAATAATATTTGCATCCAAAAACTTATACCTTATAGTTCGTAACTATTTTTCATGTAATAACCACCACCATTATATTATATGGTTTCCAACCATAATATATACTTATCCTTATATACATTATTCTTATGTATGTATATATTTACCACGTAGGTAAATTCCGTGAGTTTAATAAACTCTTATATTATATGTTACATTTTATCATCTTATATTAGATGATTATTCCCATTAGTTGCATTATATTATACAACTTATATTAAGATTATTATCCTAATATTATGCAAAATTTTATGTTGTATATTTACAACTCCTAAGGTTTATTCAATAAATACCTTAGTTTATAAACCTTGTTTATTTATAGTTTGTCACATTATTTAATGTGAATATCCTTACTTATATTAATTCCATCTAAACCACCTTAATACCATATAATTGTTATAACATTTATAACATAGTAGACCATAGTCTAAAATTCATTTTCCAACTCTTATAAATTCGGTACAGCCCCTTAATTTATTTAAATTCCATTTTGACCACATAACATTATGTAATGTTATACCATATACTAATATCATATAATATGATATCTTTATTTCCTTTAATTTATAATCTATAGTTTTTATGCAAAACTATTTAATATTGCCGCATGGGCACAATATAAAAACCTTATTCTTTTTCATAATCCATAGTTTCCTTTATTTACAAATCACCACATTAATTATACCATGTTATATATATCATATTATATAACATTTTTAACTTATAAAATGGTATTACCTATGGTTATATTTTTTGTAAATTCCGAACATACCTCATTCTGTTTTATAATTGCCATTTGGCCCTATTTATAACATATAGTTTTATAATATCATTAAAACTATATATTATACACATATCTTAATAAATACTCTTATATAATTCTAAAAATCACCAAATTTCACCAAAGGGTTATAATTACCCTTATTAACCCATATACTTTCGGTATTTGCTATACCACCACTTATATTTCTCCAAAGTGTCATAATGACATAATAACTATATATTATACATATATAGTTTATTTTAATTCCAAAATCAACCCAATAAATTCCTAAAAATTCCTAATAGCCCATGGGTGTTTATAATACCATTTTACACCCTTAACTTTCGGAAATAACATATATACCACATATGTTATAAAGTTGTTACAATAAATACTTATCTTATTATAAACCTTAAATAAGTTATCTAACTTATTTAACTTGGTCAAAACCTAGCATATGGTCAAGGTTGACCACCTTAATATTTCCTTGACCATTAATTCCTTATAATTACGGTTTATAACCCATACTTTTCATAAATTACCATTTAACCCCAAAACTTTATATAATCTTATAATTTTTATTTAAACTCCTTTAAACCTCTAAATTTTGGCTATATCCTTTTATAGCCCCCATATTTAATTTAATTACACTATAACCCCAATTATATGCGGTAATGCATATTTAGCACCTAAACTTAATTAAAAGCTTATAAATGCATAAATAAAATGGCCTAAAGTACATGGCCTTATTACAAACATTAGCTTATAAAATAAATTACACATAAATGCCCATAAATGCCTTAAACTCTCGGCCTTACACCAATGTTTTCCATATTTACCAATTTTCTACATAATGTCTTAAATTTGACAATTATGCTAATTAATTAGTTATAAAATTTACTAAACCATTCCTTAATCACCTAAGGTCAAAATAAGACCTTAAATACCTTGTTCACTCATGGCACAATTATACACATATGTATAATTACATATTAATATACCAAGTGAAGGTTTAAGTGATTTATACCTTGTTTTTGCCTAGTTAAGGCCTTGTTTGGCCACGGCAATTTGGAGATAAAATTTCCACAGCTTAGTTAACATGTTTTTAAACAGCAAATAAGACATGATTAGCCTCCAAGCAAGATCTAACCTTAAGAAGTGTTTAATGTCAATTTTCAAGGTAAATTTACCTTAGAATTCCAAGGCAAGAAGAGGTGCTCCACGGCCTGTTTTTACAGTAGCTAAAGATTATCAAAAGAGCTACTAAAACCAAGCTTTAAACTGGTATAACTCAGATTAGAAGATAGCTAATTTTTACCTTGTTTATAATGCCTAAAATGGTGTTTTAGGCTTGGATTTGGCTATACCTTGAAGCTCTTGATATACCAACTGAATAAGTATGTTAAGATGAAGATTATAAGCTTATAAAACCAAGCTTTACAACCGGATTTGAAAGGAAATCAAGGATAAGTGCTTAAAGCACATTTTTATACCTTAAGAACAAGATTAGCTTTCTCCACCTTCTTCCCTTGTTAATGCCGAGATACACCCTCCATTTAACCTCCAAAACAACCTAAGAACATTGATGGAAGTGGTTGATTCTTTGCTCCATTGAAAGAGGTAAGAATGGTGAAGAAAATGAGCATAAAATGACTAATTAAGCTTACCTAGGTAGCAAGGTGTTCTTCTCTGTTCTTGGTGAGTTAGCCATGGTTTTAGAGAAGCAAATGGAGAGGATTGAGCTGCTGTGTCGGCAGGGAAGGCAGCAAATGAAGAAGGTAAGCTTAATTAAGCTTATAAGTTAAGTTTACATTATAATATGGAATAGTAATGGTGATTCACCTAATTGGTAGATATTTTGTGTTAAAGCTGAGTGATCTGTCCTCCATGCTGCTAAGCTGCCGACCTCCAAGGGGTTAGAAGGGTCATTAATTGACCATTGACCAAACTTAGTCAATTTTGCTTAAAAATGCACTATTTGGGTTACTATTCATACTAAATTGCCCATTTTGATTTTTAATTTTCAAAATTTGATTTATACTTTAAAATATAGTCTATCATGTCACATTAATAATATAAATGATATAATCCAGTCTTTAAAATGACAAAAAGTCATTATCTTAGAGCTCATACACAAAAAAACGTGCTTTAAGGAATTTTAGTGCACATTTTGAGTTGCGGGGTGTTTCTGAGCTCCGTTTTCTTTGAGGACAGTTTTGTTGTGTTCCTTACATGATATGTGATCATGGTATCCAATTTTATATCATTTAGAGGTCATTAGACCTTTAAGGTTTTCTTAGAGCACATTTTTGCCCTACTTGACCTTGAAGCATGAAAATGCTTGTTCTTTGGGTTGGAGTGTTGTCCAACAATTGTAATATGTTTATTAATGTGTTAATAAGCTTAGGACAAATTTTTAGGTCCTAAGTAGTTCATTTGGGTATTTATTTACCCTACACAGTCAAAGGGTGCAATATGTTGTTTTGTGTTGACCACTGTTGTTCTCAGTTGACTTTTAAGGCATGTTTAGGCCTTAATCAATGTGATTAGATATTTAATCCATGTTTTATTAGTTTGGGGTATTTCATTTATAATGGTGTTTGTGCCACTTTGGTACCTCTCCTGGGCACTTCCGGGGTTTATGGGGCCCCCATCGGGAACCTCCGAGCACTTCGTCTTTAACTGAGAATTTAGCTTGAGAACTTCATCTTAAATGTTTATTAACGTGTTATTGTGCATTTATAATGAAGTGTAATGCTTTACTTTATTTAATAAAGTATTTCCGGGACTTTCAGGCCTTAAGGGGCCCTTAAGGGAACTCCCGGGTATATTGTATTCTTAGTCATTTCTAACTGAGGACTTGTGTTTTAAAGGTCATAAAATGATCCTTGATTAACTTCATATGAATTTTATAGCGTATATGACTTGGTTAGCTTAAGGTCGGGCTTTAATGCTCGTTTTTTACCTTAAGGAGTTAAGGTGCGTTTTAACGCCCAGGTGTTTATATACTTTTCTCAGGGTTTTAATAATCCCCCATATAATATTTATTTACCTTTATTTAATTATTTAAAGGTTAGGGGTATTTCAGTCTACCCCCCTTAAAAGGACTTCGTCCCGAAGTCATAACTTCTACTTATATATCCTATGGAATCAAGTTCCTCGTATCTATTCCCTGTATGCTTGTCATTCTTGGGTGTCAATACTATATTGACACTTCTACATTCCATCAGTAATCTGAGTGTAAGCAATTCGTACATAAACATAACCTTGCTCATGGCAAACAATGTAGTCATAGCATAAGTAACTTGATAAATACTGTAAAGCAAATAAGTGTCCCTACTTCCTAGCTATCCCACTCGGTCATCACTGCACAAGTGCAATACCAAAACACTCAGTCCTACAGAGTGTAGAGGCGTAAACCCTTGGCAGTAAATCTCTTGTGTGATTGTAGGAATGAACATACCGCAAAGTAAATAAGTGTACTTTTATTAACCATCCAAGTGTTACATAGAACTCGTCAATAGCCATCCAAGTGTCACATAGGACACATCAATACCAAGTGTTACATAGAACACACCAATAACCATTCAAGTGTCACATAGGACACAACAATAACCACCCAAGTGTCACATAGGACACAACAATAACCACCCAAGTGTCACATAGGACATATCAATAACCAACCAAGTGTCACATAAGACATATCAATAATCAACCAAGTGTCACATAGGACATATCAATAATCAACCAAGTGTCACATAGGACATAACCATCCAACCAATTGCACACATGCGCAACAATCAAACACAAACAGCCAAATACAAAACCAGTATAGACTGCAGATATGCAAGTCGCATGTGGTGCTCTACCCCCCTTAAAAAGGGTTACGCCCACGTACCCCCACAAGTATACACAAAACTAAGAGAAAAGTGCTGGATACTTGTCTCGCATGGAGTCTTCTAACTCCCATGTCGCCTCTTCAATGTCGTGGTTTGACCACAAAACCTTGACCATTCTAATGGTCTTGTTCCTAGTCTCTCTAGTCTTGGAGTCTAAGATGCGAACTGGGGTTTCCTCATATCTAAGTGTAGGATCTAGCTCGAGTGTCTCGGGCTCTAGGATATATGATGGATGAGGCACAAACTGCTTTAGCTGTGAAATGTGGAACACATTGTGCACTCTCTCAAGCTCAACAGGTAAATCTAATATGTAAGATAATGTGCCCACTCGCTCCGTAATAAGGTACGGTCCTGCGTACTTCGGGCTAAGCTTGCCCTTCTACCCAAATCTAAAAATTCCCTTCATAGGTGAAACCCTAAGGAAGACTCGATCACCTACTGTGAACTCGAGGTCTCTCCTACGGACATCAGTATATGACTTATGTCTGTTTACGGGGTATAACCCCCAAGAATCTATGCATTCTCTGATATGTTCCATAGTGCATTAGTATGCTTTTATATTTGAATCCCGTATGTATGGGTGAAGGTGATCTACCATCCTGTACGTTGCCGATATTATCTCATGGCTTGTTTAAACTATCGTGTGTAACACATTTTGAAATACCCCTAAATTAATTTAAATTAATTTAGGGGATTTCTTTTATTAAACCATAAATAATACTATTAATATTAAATTATGGTATGGAATTATGAATATTAAATTATTATATGGAATTGTGAAATTTATTTAGGGGTTTTCTCCTATTTAACCCTAATTATTATACATTATTATATAGTATTATGAGCTTAATAATAAGATTTATAAGTCAATAAATCTTGGGAAATTTTCTAAACACTCCAAATATATTATAAAGATTTTAGGAAGTGTTGGAACATTGTTTTGAAACATAAAAGTCAATATAAAATTCTAGAAACCTTAGAGCTTATTAAGCCTTGCTAGAGTTGACTTTTTGAGAATGGTCAAACCAGGCCATGAAACCTATACCAATAAATAGGTTATGAAAAACCATGAAGATCGATAAAAAGAACGTTAAAAACGGATCATCCTAGCCAAAGTTATGATAAATTGAAGTTTAGAGCCAAAATTTTGAAGGATGCTGACGTGTCCAGGACACGTGTCGCGCCCAGTCAGCCCGATTTAACTTAGTCTTTTCAGATTTCCTTCAGTTATGGCATGCCAAGGGTCGATCTTTAGACACCTATATCTTTTTCCCTACTCCACCATTTGGTATGCCGTTTGTTTCATTCGATTCTCCTATCTTTCCTCTTTCCAACCATTACTCACACATTATCTAACTCATTCTACATCGACGGGAAAATCGATCTAAAGTTGGCTCCTCGCGATTACGTAACCCAGAACTGCAGTTTTTCCTGAAATCGGGTAAACTTCGTCACGCCATAACTTCTTCGTTTCTCGTCCAAATTTCGTGTTCTTTAGCTTGTTTTGAAGATATCAAATCCCTCTATAACTTTCATGTTTATGGCCAAGGCTGATTCTCACGGGTTTGGGAGATAAATCTGTCTAAAGTTGCCCGCTCGATCACGGCGGTAATTCTGCCCAGTTTCATCCCGAACCAACTAGGTAAACTCGGATCTTGTGAGATCTATAACTTTCTCCCTAGTTCATCAAAATCAATGATTCTTCCACTAGCATCTAGAGTTAAATGTCTAGTTTGGATTGTGATAGGTTACATGAATCAAATCTCTCTCAGTTGGTGCGAGTTGATTCGAGAAGTGGCATACCCGAACCGCACATGAAATAACGTTTTCCAGATTTCCCGATTTGATTTCACCCCGTTAATGCAATTCCGGTGAGTCTCCGATCAAATTGCTCCGACGTTGATGTTTGTAGTCATGTTTCCGATCAAACCCACATGCCAATTTAGTCTATTATGCATTACAATGGGAGAATTTGTCAAAATTGAATTCGAATTGAACCTTGAACCCTAACTTCGAACCCAGTTTCGAAATTACTCAATTCTGCATGAAAATTGGGGAAATTGGTACCATTAGAACCGGGATTTAATTTCGAGTCGATAGGAACAAGAATCATTCGATTTCGTTCTGTAGATTGTGAGAAAAACGAGATTTAGTACTCGAATAGGAGATTGAGTTCGATGATGAACTCGACAATCAGGAGCCGTCCGATCTCAGTTAAAAGAAACGGACGGCCACGATTAAAACGTTTCAAAATATAAGTATAAGTTTTTATATATTCCAGAATTAAATCCTAACTTGTTGAATTAATTTAAATATCTTCCCGAATGTATTTTGACTTGAAATTTTACCATAGATTCCTTATTTAATCTAGTTTATTTTGATGTAAATTAATATGGGTTTTGAGTTTTTAAACATAAGTTATGATTTTTGCAAGTTACGAGTGTTATGGAATTATTTGGACAATTTAAAAAGATATTTTTTTATGAAATAAAATTTTATAATATGTCTAAAATGTTATAGTTACTATATATTTAATTTGGGGATTTTTGGACAATTGTAAATGGGTTTAAAAATTGTGTTTATGAGTTTTTCATAAGAATAACTTATAATATATGGTTTTTAATGTAATCAAAAATTAAAGTATAGTTGATTAATGAACTTTATAGGTTGGAGAAAATATAATAAGACTAATTAACATTTAATACAGTATGTTTATAAATATTTTGGGTATTAACTTTAAGTGAAGTAAAAATTGTTACATATATTATATATATATTTATATGAGAGAAATAAATAGAAACTTATATTAAATCAAGGAATTTAACTAAACTACATTTTATTTATTATATATAATATGGAGGCTAATATGTTTAACGAAAACTAAGGGAAATACTTTATTTTATAAACCATATATTGGATGTAGCTATGTGTAAAAGTTAGTATAAATAATTAAGTGCAATAAAACTACACAAGGAATGTCTTGAATAAATCCTAATATATACACAAAAAAAACTACATAAATGAAAGAAATAAAATGCCTTATAGAAAATATAATATGAAGGAATTAATGAGATAAACTAAACCTCTACATAATACTAATAAAAGAATATTATATGAGGCGGTATTAAATTAAGATTATTAAACTTAAGGAGTTATCTTTGAATTTCTAAGATTTATAAACCGTATTAAAATACATGTAGTATTAGTCAACAACCATAATGTAAGTCTATAATTGGGTTAAGTAATTAATAAGTTAAACCTTAAGAAAAATTGTGATTAGATTACATAAAATGTTACACAAATAGATCTTATTCTATAATTAATAAATAAATGTAATACTTTTACATCTAAATGTTCTTAATATATAAACAATAATAAAGTAAAAAAAATACTTTTACATATGAATGTGAGGTGGATTAGTAAGTCTGGATTTAATCATTTCTTAACATTTAAGGTATTGAAATATAACTTAATGTTTTAAGTTAAAATCATTAAAAGGATTATGATATAAAACTACATTAAACTATGATTAGGAAATTTATCTAAATAATAATCCTTAAGTTTCTTGGCATTAGATAAGCCATATGAAATACATTTATAACATTAATTACCAATACTTAGGATGTGAGTCTACAATTAAGTGAGGTATTTAGTAGTTAGAATTTATAGAAAGGTTTATAAATAGGAATTTGATACTTAAAACCTTTGAACCTTTTATTAGATAAAACTAAGTTACATAAGAGATTATATTGATCTACTTTACGTCGCTAAAAATATTAATGTGTCATTTGAGTATAAGGTATGGGGATTTTTCAGAACATATTATCTTATTAAGTAATTGACAATTTCACTTGTGAATGAGAGTTTAATTCTTAGATAAATTCTACCTTATGTTAAGATATAATGTTCGTCCTAAAACATAATAAAGGAGATTAATTTATTAAGTTATTCCTTTGAAACCTTAGGTTTTGTAAACAATATGAAAAATGTATTTTAAGACGTAAGTTTATTAAAATTTAGTATAAAAGGATTATACATAGTCTATAGCGGGAATGTGTGTGAAAATAAAACATTTGGGAAATTAAATGTAAGCAAGGATAATAAAAAGGTTATCTTAAAATGTCTTATTATATAGTTAATGATAAAGTAAATAATATACCTTGGAAATACTAAATGTAAGAGTTCGATAAATCTAAGTTAACTATAATATAGTTATTCAAGATGAGAAGCAATTTAACATCTTATGATAAGATTATTAGATGGTTGTAATAAAAGTCATCCTAAACTAAACATATGATAAATGAGTGTAGTAACTCAATTAGGTTATCATAAAATGCATCTATAACACCATGTTTCCAATATACAGGATGTAGATCTTAATTAAGTTGAGGGGAAAACTTAATCATAATGGATTATTTGGTAATACTGATAAAATACATAATCATTACATTGTGAAATAATAGTATAATATTCTAAGATAAACCTATCATGGGTCATAACCCGATATTTATTCTAAATTAGGAAATAAAAGTATTAAGCTTAAAAATTATTATTGAGATTCTAAGATTAGATGAATAATATAATATGCACTTATGATATAAGGGTCTCAAGAGTCTTGAATTAGGGTTAAGTATGAATAAAGTGGATAAGAGTGTAACAATTAACAAGTGTTAATAACATACATTCCCTAGTCTTACAACCTTGGGTTATACAACATTCTAATATAAGCCAAAGGTTATACATAACATTTAAGTGAGGGCTTAAAAGACAATTGAGACTTAGAAATAAGAGTGAGGAAATTTATTTAAGTTTAACTTAGGTTACAAGTTATTGATGTTAGACTACCTTTAATATTCCTCAGAGTATTGTTGATTATTTGCACAAGTCGACTAGAACTGCTACAGCGATTACCAGGTACGATTTCTCGTACTCAGCTTGTTGTGTTTTGGACTCTATGGAATGTTTTGTACGATTTCTCGTACTCAGATATTTATGGTGACGAATTTTATGGAATGTTTTGAGAAACGCTAAATGAGCTTGAATGAATCTGGGAAGGAAATTGGTTGTGTGACTAACTCAGCTTGATGTGACTAACTGAGCCTTGGGTGTACAACTCACATGATCATTGATTCCTCTTATCTGGTTGCCTCATTAGATATTGACTGTTGAGGGTTTACGCCTCTGCACTCTGTAGGACTGAGTGTTTTGGTATTGCACTTGTACAGTTAATAATCTAGTGGGAATATGGGAAAATGTCAATCTTGGTATTGGGTATGGATTATTTCTAGTAAGTGGTGCACTCACTTTTCACCGATGACCGAGAACGGGTCGGTGGCAGCGGAGGTCTGCTATACCTCGCCCTTTGTGGCAACTGACAGCGGAGGTCTGTTTACCTCGCCCTTGTGGCAACTGACTGGCGGTGGGGGTCATCTCTCCCAATTGGTTTTATTCCACTCTTGAGTTATGGGTTCTTGGATATCTTCTTTCATTCTCAGTCCTTGTGACTACTTGGGTCTTTCTAATCCTAATTGGAACTGAATCTAACTTAAACAATGGTTGTTCACTAGCACATGGTGTGATTTTGATTGACTAACGTTACCTTTCTGTTATTTATTTTACTCCTCATCTTGTTACCTTTGACTTGGTGATTTTGATGTGTCTTGTTCTTCTGATCTGTTTTAAGCATTTGACTTCAAGTTATTGTTATTTTAAGAGTTATGTTTTGCTTTTAAAACTGTTGTTTTGGAGAGTTGTACCAGTTCCATTCCAGGGAACTGACTCACCCCTCTTGGGGTGGGCTGCTTGGTTTCATCTTGCAGGTATGAATTGCTATACAGGTATCCACGAAGAGTATGAGTGTATGGGATGGGAATTAGGAACTTTGGAGAGCTATTGTATTTTATTATTATTCTTTCATGTTATGTTTTCTCGAGTTCAGACCGTAGCATTTGTAAAATCATAAGTTGTAATTGGTGAGGTTTGGTGCCGGGTGTTTGGAGCCCGATGATCTGTAATCGCCTTAGTATTTTATTTCCGCTGCATTTATGATAAGTAGGGGCGTTACACATTTCCATTAACCGCCTCTTGTAGTTGTAATCGTCGGCGCTCGGGTTTGTATTAATATTGGGGCATACTTAAAAATTTCTCTCTAAGATCTTCAAGTCATCCTCTTGTGATTCTGGTAATTGAGTTTACTGTCACCATATTCAGTTTTCATTTTCAATGTAAAGTATAAGCTATGGTTGAGCCATGCATCTTATATATATTATAGAAAGATTTCTTGATATTATTGATTCACCAATTGTCGGTAGTATATACACGATTACTATCGTCTGTTCATCAGGTATACCAGGAGGGTTACCGCTAAGGTTTCTAACAGGGTATGGTTTCCTCTCAATTGGACATGTTCTTGCGGTTTGAATCAACTCATGTGAGTATTAGTATAATGTTTCTACTCTTTATATTCTACCATGTTTATAGGTAGGTTCCCATTTAATATATTGTGTTTGAATTCATAAAGGAAGACATGGAAGTTGATCTTTCCTTCTAGATGGCAATTTGGCCATAACTTAGAAGATAGCTTGAGAATACTTTTATTATAGGTAATTGTCTCTTGATCTCATATTTTATTAACATGGTTCATGGAATAATAATAGTTAGTATTTCCCTCACAATTGATTATTTTTCCGACATATGCGTAGTTGTTTTAGCTATTTAGTCTCCTCAGGGTAACCTGGGCAACATAACTCTTAATTTACACCTTCTACATCTCATATACTTATTAGTCAAATTTTATATTAGATTTAAGAATAAATAATTATGTATCACAGAAATATTTGTGACCACTTGTAAGGAGTCTCAAGAATCATTCAACCCTGACGGGGTCAGCATCAGTGTTGAACTATCCTTCCACACCATTTTGTGTTTGGTTTTCTCTTGATCTGACCAGGATCAATTTCGACCTCCCACGTCAAATATCAAACAATCACATAATTGTCATTTTCCAAATTATATCTTATCAAATTTTGTGACGTGGTGAGTACTATATTTTCTTTTGACCACTATACAACTAATGTGATATCTATTATAACCTATACTCGAATCTAGTGTATTCCTTAATCCCCGGAACTAAGTTCCTTTGAACAAATCATCAAGCGGGGAAGCCAGCCTTTCCTCTTGGCATAAAAGATAAATTCTTATTAAAGCATCTAGGCTCATACTGTCTAATGATTATATCCATCAATCATTTTAACTCTTAAATCCATCATACAAGTAATAAATTCGGATATGGACTTGGATACCTTAGAATACTCTCTTCTGTTTAAAAGGCTCATCTAGTATTTAACTTACCAGGGCTTGATTATTGCCTACACTTTGGTTATCATTACATGGGACAAGGACAGTCACAGTTAGACTCCAAGGGAAAGTTACATAACTCGATCAACAATTACCATTCCATAAGGTATTAATCCTCCGTCTTAAAGCTTGGCTTTTTCTTATTTCATCTAAACTCCATGAATCAGGTGAACCATATGTTCAGCCTAGGTTAAGTATCTCTTAATATTAGTACCATCTCTAACTAAGGGTTTCCAGTTTGAATCCTACGGTTTGGTAACAGGACAATCAAAGCTTATTGTTTGTTTCTATCTCTTAGAAACTTGGTTAATCCTCAAGCTCAATGGATTCCAACAATAGGTCGATTAGGTGTATCAAATAGAAGATTTAGAATCACAGGGATTAGCATATAACGTCAGGAAGGTTTACGTGTAAAACAATTGTTACAAGTCAATGGGTATGTTTTCCTACTTTTAAATTTAACTTCCACTCACTTTTAGTGTATATATTAATTCAAACTCTTAATAGAACTTATACTACCTTTACTGTAAGTGTCAAGGAGAGTTATTCGTTACCATGTTTATTTAAAATTTATACTACCTCCGTCCCGTCATAAGTGTCCTGTTTGCTTTTTGGCACGTTTTTCCACCTCAATATTAAACATATAAGGTAACATAATTTTATAAAACTAAATTTTGTATTATATAGTTTATCATGTAAGGAATCATATGCAAAACTTAAATTTTCAAAATTAATTTATTTTATATGTTAAAAATTGAAGTCAAACGACATGTCCAAATAGTAAATAGGACGGTCAAGATGGGACGGAGGGAGTATTACATAGGGGGTTAACCTTATTTGATTTCTTGCGCTCTTTATTCGCATTCATAAATTGAGCTGTCATAGAAGACATATGCTCGTATAGAACCATAAGGATAGTGTAGGGTGTGAGCCTCAAAATAGGGTAGGTATATTTAATGATACTTAGCCCCCTAAAATGTATCAATACTCCTCAACGTTTTAGGTTTACAACCTCCAAATTATATGTATATATGTAGCATTTGGTATTGCTAATTAGGTAGTTCTCCCGACTTCAGAAAATATAGATTCAAAGTTTGTTCTCTCCCCTTCATTAATTAGCTGAGACCCTTGGTATTTGCTCAGGTATTTAAAAACTCGTGCTTTTCCATGATGGATGTTTAGTTATATATTTTGAGATTCTATTTCTCTATTGTCATATTTCAAGGTTTCGCACTATCTTCTCGCGAAGTTAATAAGGGAATGTAAGATTTTCTAGTCCCGCACTGAGCGGTAAGCTCGGTGCCTGGGTATCCCATAAAATTTCAGTGTTTGCTCTTCACGTGCAGGTCTTCATCAAACCCTTTTGACAACTCGTGTAGTCTTAAGTATTTTATATTCATTAATGTATTCCTTTTCATGACATCTGCTCGTCATTTAGGCAGGTCATAATTTGTAGTTACTGTAAGTTTGGACAGTTGAAAACGCCCTTCTGCAGTCCAAGCAAAACTAACCTTCTATTCCTCACTGTACTACCTCACATACTGTATCCCAAGGTTAATCTCGATTGTATTCAGTTTAATACTCTTAATCCTATGGTGCATTAATCTGGATTCTCCACTATATATCAACACGTCTCCAACTTCAAAATAATCTTGTTCGCCTTATCCATCCTCTTCTGATCACCGTATAAAACTCAGTATCATCTCCTATGGAGAATGATACAACTGGTATCCTTGGAATTCATGCTCCATCTACCTTTCTTACTTCACTATATAACCAAGCCTGTGGATCCCAATCCTTACCCATACACATCATATATAATTTAAGTTTTGATCCACTCCCATATCCTGGAATATAAAATCCTCCAAGGCCTATCCCCAAAGTTCTACATTCTCTTACAATGGTTATTTGTTCCTTTATAGTTAAATATTTCTTGAGTAGGGTCATGCCGGGTCAAAGTACTTGGCATTCTGCCTCTGGATATTCCCGACCTTCGCACATAGGCTCAGGTGACGTCGGTCTCATAGGTAAGGGAAAAACAAATGTCGAAGTATCCTATTAGGTGAGAGGTTACCTAAGTTAGGTCTCTCTAAAATTTTGATACTTACTAACACATACAAGTCTCATTGTCTGATAATTATAAATACACATTCAGGCATCATGCATTTGGTTTAAGTTCTAGGCTTACCGGTTTCGCGCTGAGCGCTAGCCTCAGCGCCTGAAGTTCCCACTGAGTACGGGGTATTTCTTCATGGAACTATCTCCTTTCCCTTCCGACTACCGGATGAGGGTGGCTGTCCTCCCGGTCCTCTAGTATAGGTGTCGTTCTACGGCGCCTGGCCTCCTCGTGAACGCTTGCCTCTATGGCTGGTTCTCTCTGTGAACCTCTAGATCCCTTGTATACTCGGCTTGTTGGGTTGGAAAAACATTCATACTCCCTGTAACCTTCTTTCTTGCAATAGCGGCACTCCACTTTCCTTCCTGTACAATCTACGCCTTGGTGATCATTTCCACAACATTTACAGTAGTAGTGACGCTGGGGTGGTTTATTGCCCTTAGGTGGTGCTGATCTTAGTGGTTGAACATCAATAACTGGGCCGGTCAGATGAGGGACCTGCTCCTTCGTCTTCTGACCATGGAAATCCTTCCGCCCCTTCCTCTTATCATAGAATTTCTTCCCGTTCCTGTAGTAACCGCCAGAGGTTTCTCCACCATCTCCTTTAGTATTCTTTCTCTTATTTCCCTCTGCCTCTTCCCTGGACTAAGCATTAACTCAGTTGTTGATGCTACGTCATAGCACTCTTGGATAGTATTGAAACAAATTGCTCTCATGGCGCCCTGGATGCGAAATTGCAAACCTCCCCTAAACTTCTGAATCTTCACAGTGTCGAAGTAGTCAACCCCTGGAATGTAGTCCAACAAGCTGATGAACCGTGTGTAGTATTGGTCAACTATTTGACTGCCCTGGATTAGGGTCTCGAACTCTTGCCGCTTCCTCTGCTTTAGGTGTTCGGGGTAGTACTTCCCCCGTAACACTTCTACAAACGCTGTCCATCCAAAGTACGGTGTAGCTCTACGGTGGCCCTCCACAGACTGCCACCAAATGTCAGTTGCGTCCTTCAGGTTGTACGCGGCGATGTCGACTTTCTGGTCTTCCAGAACTTTGACAGCCTTGAACGCCTTCTGGTGCTCTACAATGAACTTCTCTAGTGCGGCGGGGTCCGATTCCCCTGAATAAGTCGGTACTCTCGCGTCTGCAACGCTCTTCAACCAGTTAGTTTCCCTGGGCTGCGGCAGGTGGGGTATGGCTCCCGTAAGTTGAGCTCCTAGTTGCTGCGCGAAAGCTGCCATGGCCGCTGCTAGGCTTGGTACTTCTGGAACATCCGTCGGTGTCTCGCCACCGCGTCCACTGCTGCCTCCACGTGGTCTTCCTCTTGTCGACATCTATAATATAGTATATTATTTCTACTCGGTTGCTACACCGTTTTCACATTCACATTCACAAACATGTAAGTAAGCTAACTACTAGCAATAAAGATATTCCTAGATTTTTCTAGGTCACGAATCCTCACAGACGTTTCCCCGTATTCCCAAATATCCTATGCTCATATTCTTAACTCAGTATCTTTCATCAGAGCGTAACTACGCTCTGATACCACTTTTTGTAACACCCCTAATCCTAAACCTGTAATAACATCGTAAGTCGTAGCATAATAAATAATAATTCGCAGCGGAAAATAAAACTATCTATCTTGGTGTTACACGCCGTTACTCACCCTTATGAGTAACAAGGCATCCTTACTCCTTCCAACAATTTCAACTCCTCACGCTGTGATGAACAGATACTGAGCACTCTAATTATTACAAACCAAATCCAACTAAATGAGCAACTAACTGAATACAACAACCTCCTTAATACAATACAAAATAAAACCAAAGGTGTTTGTTGAAAACACATTAGCTACCCCCGTGTGCCGCACTCCGGCTTGAGTCTTCTTCAATAACCTGGAATGTTTAGCCCATTGAAGGGCTCAGCAATCGAAATGCTGGTATGCTAAATGTAGTCTTAAAACATCTAGATTCCTTAAGTCGTTTTAGCCATCTTGATAATAGATTCTTTACATGAAATACCAGTTTACAATAATAACAGTAATAACTGTAAACATTAAACACTCATATAACAATTCACCTGTAAACATCAATGTACAATAGTACACAACACCAATAACCACACATCAATAATCCATAACAATAACCATTAATCACACGTCAGTAATCCTTAACAATAACCAATAATCACACATCAATAATCCATAACAATAACCAACAAGATACGTGTGTTAAACTGTACTTGTTAGTTGGCCACCTGGCCCTTATCCCTTAAACCAATCACTTAACCTTTTCCAATTAATTTCCACCTCAGGCGTCATGTCAAGACAACCCTTAATAACTTATTAATGGACGATAGTCCCCTGGGTTCCAATGGAACTGTTACCATCTGACCTTATGGCCCTGGATAAATATAAGACCGATCCGGTCGAACCTGTGCACCAACGGTAGTGCCCTCCGCCATCCTCGAATGTGACTGATGGATTCCCTTGAGTGACTCCCCATTGAAGTCTCTCGTAGTGATCAAGATGCGCAACCAGAAAGTCGAAACAGTCTGGATTCCTCTCTTTATAAGTTAGCCCTTTTTGTCAGTGACATAATAACCAATCCTTGAGTTAAAACTATAACGGTTGACCATCAGTTAGGTTCAATAATACCTAAAGGTTAGTTAGTCTTGTTCCAGTTTAGATGTATAAACTTCCAGTCATAAGACGTTTGCGTAAAATAAAACGCAGTGGTGTTGAGCAATACAGTATACAATATCATATACATAAAATCACAGATATCGCTCTTATCAATTAAACACACAACGTCTGGACCTTAGGAAAATCCTTAGGACATTCAGACCACACAATTAACATACCGTTCACCAAGTAACTGCTAGCTCGACAAACTCTTGTTCAGTAGTTCCTTCCCGTACGCTGTTATATAAACATGCAATACCGGGTAATATTAATATAACTATTCACTAAATATTACAGTACGGTCACTGTAGCGTTTATACTCGTTGCATAATAACTCTGTATGTTCTTTATTTCCCCCTGTTATTTAACAGTGGTTCTAGATAATTCATTAGTTCATTAGTTCATTATTTTATGTGATCTCCACATGTGATAATGAATTTCCACCTTGTAGTATATTTCCATTTCCTTAATTATATACTCATAATTGTTTCCACTTATTCTTTATATTATATCCTTTGGTCATTTTTATTATAACCACAATTATTTTATAAACTTTATGTTATACTCCATAATATACCATAATACATTATATTACCTAGTTTTAATTCCTTCCTTTATTAAATTATAAAACCAACCTTATTAATTTTTGTAATTATAAGTTGGACACAATAACTTTTATAAATTACCAAATAACCTTATAAATTCGGTATTTATTTTTTGGACACATTAACTTGTGTAATTTACCAAATAACCACATATATCTTTTCGGTAATTACAATTCAAATACTTCAACCTTTATAAATTGCTAAATAACCATATAACCTTTATAATTTACTAAATACCCATATTAATTTTCAGAAATTGCAAAACAAGTATGTTAACTTTTATAAATTACCACATGACCACAATTATTTTCGGTCTTGACATATACCTTTCCTTTATTTACAATTTAATCCCAAAACTTTATATAAGTTACATATTAACTTATAAACTATAGTTTTAATATTTAATTTCATTAAATAACCAAAACAATCCACATCTTTCTTCAATTTATATTTCCGCCCCATATTAAATTCTGTTTTTCATATATACTTCCATAAATTACATATTCACCCCAAAACTTTTATAAACTTAATATTTTATGTCATAAGTCATTTTAACCCAAAGTTTTTGGTCAACACTTTGACCAGGACTTGATTTCATAATTAATACTTTGATATACCCATAAATCATGTGTATTCTCGGTTTTATCCCAATATTTCCAATAATTGCAAAATAGCCCCAAAACTTTATAAATTGTTATTTAAACACTTAAACACTTATTTAAATTCACCAAAATTCATAATATTAATTCCTACCTTATATTATAACATAAATATATCAAATCACCCCTTTAATTCTCGGCAATTATTTTTAATACACCAAGCCTTTCAACATTTACATTTTAACCACATAACTCATTAAATTAGCCATTTAAATACTTGTAGCTACTTTTAATACTCCCAAAATTTATAATATAAGTTAATACACTTATATATTTCGAAAATCACCAAATAAAACATTTCATTCTCGGCCTTAAATAAATATTTACCATATGGTTTCAAAACTTGATTTAAACTTTATAATATGTATATATAAATGTATATAAGCCATATAACACTTCTAAAAATTATGCTAATGACTTAGAATGATTATAAACTCAAAATAGAAAATTTAATTCTTAGACAATTCAGTTTGACCATTTATGTATCATAATTAATTTTTGTGACACATATTTATACCTTAAGGTAATAATCTTACCTTATATGTTATAAATTATTTTTCTTGATGTTATAACTCAAGGTAATTCGGCCTTAATTATTTAGAGGTTATACAAAATTTTTATACCAAAGTTTGAAGCTTAAATCAAGCTTACACTTGATAAGCCTTAATTAAATAAACTTACTCCTTAAATCAAGGTAATTTTTGTACTTGATTTCTCCTTGAATTCCAAGCTCCTCCAATGATATTTTCTTGAAGAACTTTCGGCCTCCTTAAATATATTTAGGAGATCCATTTGTTAGACTTCCAACAAGGATTTATAAATAAGATTTGGAGTAGTTTTACAAGAGTTTACCTTGAGAAGTTTTCAAGGAATTTTCGGTAGACCTTGAGATGGTTGTAGACCTAAATTTCCTTCGTGAAATAATGAAGAAAACCTTAGCTTAGAAGTTCATAATTTTCGGTAATAACTTTAGGGTATTTTACCAAGATTTTCAACATGAAAATATACCTTAACTTGATCTTGTTGTTCCTTGTATTGTTGTTGAATTTAGGAACCTCCTTGGAACATCTAACCTTGGCGAATAGCAAGCTTGTCAGGATGATTTCTTGCTTCAAAACTTAGTAGATTTAACTAGGAAATTATATAGAAATGGTGTTAGAACTTAAAACACCATTAATGGAGCTTAGAAGCTCTAAGGAATTAACTAACAAATGAAGAAGGAAAAGAGAGGAGAAGAGAGCCTTACCATCTGCTGATAGGGCTGCCCATGGTAGGTTAACCGCCTTATTCAGTTAACCGCTTTCGGTTAACCGGGTCTTCGGTTTTCTAAAATCCAATTCCATTATCATTCCATTTAGATCGGTTAACCGGATTCGGTTAACCGTTTAATTCGGTTTTCTAAAATCCGATTCCATTACCATTCCGTTTAGACCGGTTAACCTTTAGTTCGGTTCGGTTTTATCGGTTAACCTTATAGCCGTGTATTTTTTATTATTGATAAGACTCATACCATTAATATTATAGTGCAACATTGATCATTCACCTAATTCATGAGTGACAAATCAAACATATGTGACAAAAATATAATATTGTGCATATTCCCTTAATAACTAACATTAATTATTATATAAGGTGAACATTGATATTTAAAGATTTTGGTTGTTTATATAATCGGTTAACCGTGGTTAACCGAGCGGTTAACCGTTTTGGAAAATTCAATACCGTTACCGAAACCGAAACCGGTCAATTTACACGGTTCGGTTAACCATACCGCATGAACCGGTACGGTTAACCTGAAAACAGGTACGGTTCACTTCGGTTTCGGTTGGATACCACGGTTTCGGAATTTTTTGGGCAGCCCTATCTGCTGAGTGAAGCAAATGAGAAGGGTGCTCACCTATGGACTAAGAAGATTGGAATGAGAGGAATTTCTTTTGACAAAAATAATGTCAAATTTAAGTATTCTTTTCCTTAGTTTATTTCTTTGATTATTGGCTCAATAAATGCCCTCAATTACTGCAAGCTTTTCGGCCACATGACAAGGGAATAAGGTGGCTTAGTTTGACAATTGAAAGAAGAAGAAAAGAGCAATTGTAGGTAGGCATTTCTTTTGATTTTCTAAGTAGTATAGCCATGTCAATTTTGTCTTCTTTTCTCCTTGTTTATACGGTAATGGTACATGTAGATAGGCCACTGATTTTAGTTGATTTAAGACAAGAGAATATGGCTAGGTTGCTAGGTGTTTTATTTAACTAATTATAAGGCAATCAACTTGCTTTTCTAGCTCACATTTTCGGTAATATGGCTGTAGCTAGCCATTTGATTTTTGCCTATCTTTGACAATAGAACATGCTTAGTTAGGTGATGTATTCTTTTGATTTTAATATAAGGCAATCAGCCCCCCTTCTCTTGTACAAATCGGTAGCCACATGCCTATGTAGCAAGTTGTTTTCTTTATTTATTTGCCTTGTCAAAAGTAGATCTAGTTTGTATATTTAATGTCATTACTTTACTTATACTAATTCTCTTCTTGTTTCTCCTGCAGGTTACGGTAATGGAGGAGCATAAATTGACTGAAATTATTTGACATTGTCACATGGCACATGTAGGGATGAGTCATGATTCCATAAGGTAATATTTTTGCTAAACTAGTCACATGACACCCTAAATGGCGCCCAACATGGAGATCAAATGGGACTGATTTTTAATTTGATTCCTGTCACACTATATTGTATTAAGACCATATTATAACATGTAATAGGTTCCAGCATTTATTTTGTACATTTATATCATGGTAAAAGATGAAAGTTTTAAGGTAAAAATGCTTATTTAAGGTACATTTTTGACCCAAAAATCGCCCCCACTTGTACTATGAATTTAGCACTGACATTAATTGATTTAGATGGTAAATTTCTCCCCTTTTAAGATTATCAACTCTTGGCTCCTCAAAAACTTCAAGGCAATTGCGTAGAACGCATTTTTGTGACACCCGAAGGTGCGTTTTTGTGCTTTAAGGATTTTCTAGGAAATAATTAGTCGCTATGAGTTCCAAGTGTTTATTGACATTTTTTATAGACAATAATAATATGTTAAGGTGTTACATTGAGTTATATGGGGTTATATTAACTCATAACTCAATTTTCGGGCTACCGGGACACTCCCAGGGCAAAAAGGAGCGTTAAGAAATTCCCCCGAGCACTTTGTGTATTTTTGAAAAAGTAGCTCGAGCATTCTCTTTAGAATGGTGAATATTAATGATAGGAACTCTTAGAATAATTTATATTGGAGTTTGTGCCACTTCGGTACCTCTACGGGGCACTCCCGGGGGTTTATGGGGCCCCCATCCGGAACCTCCGAGCACTTCATCTTTAACTGAGAATTTAGCTTGAGAACTTCATCTTAGATGTTCATTAAAGTGTTATTGTGCATTTAGAATGAAGTGTAATGCTTTACTTTATTTAATAAAGTATTTCTGGGACTTTCGGGCCTTAAGGGGCCCTTAAGGGAACTCCCGGGTATATTGTATTTTTACTCAGTTCTAACTGAGGACTTGTGTTTTAAAGGTCATAAAATGATCCTTGATTAACTTCATATGAATTTCATATCGTATATGACTTGGTTAGCTTAAGGTCGGGCTTTAACGCTCGTTTTTGACCTTAAGGAGTTTAGGTGCGTTTTAACGCCCTGGTGTTTATATACTTTTCTCAGGGTTTTAATAATCCCCCAAATAATATTTATTTACCTTTGAAATACCCCTAACCTTAAAAACTTAATTAAATGATCTATTAATGATCTAAGATGGTTAATAAACATCTAAATACCATTGGGGAACAATCTAAAGATCTCAACAAGGCAAAACATGCCTTAAGATCGGTAAAGCCAAAAATGTGCTTTAAGACACCATAGAGATTGTATGACCTCAAATAGGATCCAAAGTGGATTCCTAAGCATTATAATGAAGTAATTAACATTATAAAACCATTCTCGAAGGAAACCAAGCTCTAAAACATGTTCTAACACAAAATGTGCTTTAAAATTCCTTAAAGCACGTTTTTGAGAAAATTGACTTACTGAGTGGGTTTTGAGTGGTGTTAGGCATTGGATTAGACCTTTTTATACTAATGTGCTATAATGTACCAAGATTTCAAAAAAATCAGAAATATGGCACTCATTTGTGAATAGTAATCCAAAGAGTGCATTTTTAAGCAAAATTGACTAAGTATAGTCAATGGTCAATGAATGACTCATCTATACCCATAAGAGGTCGGCAGCATGGAGCAAGGAGGACAGCACATCAAGCTTTATTACTAAATATCTAGCCAATTTGGTGAATCACCATTTACTATTCCAAATCTTACTTTTCATTCATTAAAACTCATTTTCTTTCTTTCTCTTTCCTCTTGTCCCATTCCAGCCAAGCCATTAGCTATTCCAAACCCTCTCAAGCTGTGTTCTTGAGTGTTCAAGGCAAATCAATTCCATTTGCACCTAAGGTAATGATTTAAGGCTTATTTTAGCTCTTTTTCTTCATCTCTTCATTACCTACACTTGGAGCTCATGATCTATCACTTTCCATGGCTCATTCTCAGCATTTTAAACCTTTAACAACAACAATTCTCGGCTGAAGCAAGTCTTGGGACCAAGGTTTCCAAAATTGACATTAAAAGGTAAAAACATACCTTAAGCATTTCTATTCTCCATCCGGTTTTCTTCTTCTGATTTCTATGAGTTTATTCACTCATTATCTTCATATTTACATGTTTATTCAGTTGGTTAGCCATTTGGAGCAAGGGTGGCCGAAAATCAAAGGAAATATCATTCCTTATGTTTATATGGTGAATTTAACACCATGTGATGTGGTTAATTCAGGCCGAGACCCTTTGGAAACTTCCTTGCATTTTTAAGGTAACTTTTGCCTTAAATCTTACATTAATTGTTCATTATGGTTAAGCTCATGCTTGGAGTATAACCATATCTTATTTTGGTGTATTAAACATGTCTAAATGATGTGGTGATTTTTCCTCCAAGCTGCCGAGGTGTTACTAGGGTTAAACCAAGGTATAACCACCTTAAACTTATGATTTTATGATATTTAAGGATATATATTATATGTGCCGAGAGTGGAGTTATTAATATGGGTGATTTTAACCTAAGAGTGGAAAAAAATTACTAAGATAATTTAAGCTAGTCATTTAAGTGATTTAATTAACTTAATGGTCAAATTATGACATTATGTGGAAAAATAAATAAGCTACAGCAAGGCCGAGAGCTTATTGTATAAATTGAGCTATTTTATGTGTAATTTTATGTTATAAAGCAAAGTTGTAATAAGGCCATGTCATTAGGCCATTTTAATTTAAGTTTAAAGCTTATTTAATTTAATTTCTGCTTATATAGTAAAGATTGGGGTCAAACGATAATTACCAGCAAATTAAAAAGCCGTGGGCTTAATTTAGAGGAATTTAGGGTTTTTAAATGAATTTAATAAAAATTATAACATTTTATAAAGTTTTGGGTCAAAATTGTAAAAATAGAAAAGTATAGGGTAAGATATGTAATTACCGAGAGTTTGGGTCCAATTTGGTATTAGAAGTCAAAGTTGACTATATAGGAGACTTTGACCAAGTTTGGAGAATTTAAGAAGTTAAAATACTACCTTATAATAAGATAGTTATTAAATTGTAAAAGATTTATAAGAGATGGGGTGAAATGGTTATTTCCGAAACTTTGGGGGTACTAAATAGAGTTTAGTACAGACCTTGGGTTATTAGGAATTTTTAGAAGTTTATTTGGCTAAATTTGGAGTTAAAATGAATTATATAAGTATAATATATGATATTTCATGACATTGTTACAAATGGGTAACATATGGTGTAACACCCCTACAACGCCCCTATCAACTACCGAAATCGCAGCGGAAATAACCAACCAAACATTTTGGTGTTACAACGCCGTTAACCACCCACGTGGTTAACTAGGCAGAATAAATACAAGTGTATCGGTCTGATGATCAGACTCCCGAGCATAGTAACTAACATCCATATATAAACATAACCAACCGTACCGAGCATTTTAATTTACAACCCATCTCCAAACATAATCATCCAACACTGTATAACAAGGTATCAAAATGTACGCCTCGGGAGCACAGGCGCATCCCGGGCTCAGCAACCTACATATCCAAAAGTATATTAACAACCTAGGACCTAGAGCCACTCTGCCTCTTCGATCCTCATCCTGCAATAAAAATATGGAGCCCCCGAGGGGGTCAGCACCTTTGCTGGTATGGCTAACGCGCAGCCCATCGACTACCGGGATACGCGCAACCAATTGTCATAATAACATGGCATTCATTTTAGAATATCCAACATATATATTTATACCATAGCATAGCAAGGGAAATTACATAGCATCACAACACCAACACATACCACCATAAACTCGGTCCTCACAAGGAACCTTCCACCATAGTTAGTATACCATGAGAGCCTAGGGATTTTTACCAATCCCATGTTAAGCTCGTTACCATCCTCGTTACCGTCCGGTTATATAGAACGGTTAACTTATACCAAAGGTGTGTCGGATATAGTAATCCCAAGCACACCGAAATAACATACGTATGCCCCTATGGCCTGACGTGAGTCAGTAACTAGCTTTGGATAAGCTAAGGGAAGGTAGAAACCAAATTGGAATACCACCTATACATACACCAAGAGAGCCGAACCGGATATGATATCGACCCCCATCCATCACACGCGTGGCCGGAACAACCGGACTCCTCACTTCCCCGGTTAGCACTTGTTAGTGATCACACAACAATTTATTGAGTCACACACAAGCAAACATTTAGGTCTTGTTAGACAACCAAGGGAAAGGAGTCATAACCTTACAACATCGTAATGTATAAAAACTGTAAACTCTTTTCATGCCTTAATCTTATAAGGTCGTAACACACAGAAAAGCAAACAACACCCAAGCCGGTGTAAACCGTTAGGCAACAGACTGCAAGAAAACCATACCTTGGTCCTTGCCTTGTTTCGTTTCCACCTTGAGAGAATCCTATACACATTAGTAAGGTCAGTTAATTATTTATTTAACTTCACACTTACTAAGTATTCACATGATTGTATGACATGTTTTAATGTCTACCCCACCCTAGGTTACCTTCATTATACACCCTAGGGTTAACTACACAAGTCACATTCTTTTCTATTTTTTTTTTTTTTTTTTTTTACAAGTTTAGGTCCGACCGGACTTGCCGACCGGACTTGTCCATGTCCGGTCGATTCCAGAGAGTTTCTCCCCTTCGGAAATTCAGCCCGACCGGACTTGTCAAGTCCGGTCCCATGTCCGGTCGATTCCAGTAACTCAATCCGTACTAAATTTTCTACTCCGACCGGACTTGTAAGTCCGGTCCTATGTCCGGTCCATTCCAGAGAGTTTATTCTCTTTGTAAATTTAGCCCGACCGGACTTGTCCATGTCCGGTCCTATGCCCGGTCCATTCCAGAAACTAATTCTCGCAGGGTAAACAGGTCCCGACCGAGCTTGCAAGTCCGGTCGCAAGTCCGGTCGGCCCCAAATCTATGTTTTCCTTTTTACATTCAACTCCAAACTTCACCCCATATAACCTAGTACTCCCCAACCTCATTTGGGCACTTTAAACACAACTCAAGACACCCTTAAACACTCATAAAACTCATTTTCTAATTCCTTAAGCCTTTACTTATTCCTTCACAAAATTCCTAACACTTACAACATTTTCTCCTAGTTTTTCAAATGGTGTTTCACACCTTAGATGACTACTATACCAAAAGCTTCCTCCTTATTCTAACATCATCTCCCAAGCATCATCTCTCACAACTAATTCCTTATCTCCTTCTTGAAACTCTTTTCCTAGTGTACACTCCTCCTTGTTTTACCAAAGTTTGCCTAGGTATTTACCTAAGTCCCAAAGTGACTTTGGTACTCACTAAATCTTAAGATCATGTCTAAGTCCTTATTACACCCTAGAGTACTTCCTAGTACATCAAAATTCCTTAAGAACATCATGAACTTCTTATTCATCTCCTACACTTTCTAACTCACCAAACCTTATGTAAACACTTAGAACTTCTTACTTCCTACCTAAATTTTGACATGGGTTCCCCTAGAACATTACTAAGCCAAAACACTTTGTTTTCTCCATTAAACACTCAAGAACATCTAGAATCACCAAACACACTCTCATACACAACTTCACCAAATTTACACTACATCACAATATAGTGCATAATTTAAATTGCATGGCACTTAGGCCCTTAAAATGCATGGCTCTTAGGCCCTTAAAGTGCTTAAATCATAAACACTGAATTTCCACAATATATATGCCTTTAACCTGCAAATGCACTCAACACACACATATGCCCTTTACTAGTCTCTTAAGAACACTTTACTAAGTCATTCACCATTTGCTCTTTAGGTAGTTTTGATAAGCATTTATAAGCTCATTTCTCCTAAGGCATTAAACAACATTTAAGTTAGTAGATTTACCTCTTTTCCCAAAATACTTCCTCCTTGATTCCTTACAAAACCGTATGATAATTTGATTCCTTGTCAAGTTCTAGACAATATACAAACACCATAATGAGTATTCAAGCTTTGAGCTTCATCTCATTGTAAACCCTAATTTGACATTGTTTCAAAACATTAATGTAGTTATTTTACCTTGGTCTTTGAAGGGAGTTTGAATATATAACAAGAGAGGACTCCACCTAGTCCATGAAGAGTTGAAATGAAGCTAGAACAAAGTCACACAAAGAGCTATATCAATGTGTATTTTCGGACATGACAAAACATGGAGGAAACATGATTTTTCTTTCAGATTCCTTACCTAGAGGCAAAGGAGATCAACAATATGTCAAAATACAAGCTCAAGCTCCTTCAATGGTGGAACACCTTGGCACCGAAATGGAGCTCTTGGAGTTTTGAGAAGATAGGAATGAAGAGCTTGATGAGAGGAAGAGATTGGTGGTGTTTGTTTTTGATTTGGACAAGTGAGCTTGATTTAGCAAGTGGTCAAAGTTGGAACTTCCATGGTGGTAGTAGTATCACCGAGAGAGAACAAGGAAGAAGGAAGAAGAGAGGTGGGAAACCGTGTGAGTGAAGGAAAGAAATGAGAGAATGAAGATAGAAATTACTTTTAAGGAGATATTTGTAGTATAAAGTAAAAAGTAGTTTTACTTAGTTTGCTTTAATTACTTATTACATTAACTAGAGAGTGGTGAGTCACCACACATATAAAAACCGGCCCCCTTTATTAGTGTGAGGGCATTTTAGTCTTTGTTTGTCAATTTAATTACTTAATACAACATATGTTATAAACTAGCTTATAAAAAGTACTATTCACCTAAACAAGGCACTTAGAAGTGAAATTTTTGATTTCCCATTAATATAGCCACCCAAATGTGATACTATATAGTACACATATATATTTAAGAGTAATGATGGACATTTAGCCATTCAAAACTCATTTACAAGACAATTTTTCAAAAATGTGCTTTAAAACTTCTTAAAGCACATTTTGTGTTTTAACTTGTTTTCAAGCTTGGTTTTCTTTGGTAATTGGTTTAATATGTTCATTAGTATATAAATGAGGTCTTGGTGAGCTCATTAGGTCTTACTCAAGTTTATCCCAAGCTTAGAGCACATTTTGGCTCTTATTGACTTTAAAGCACATTTGTGTTTCCTTTTGTTTAAATTCGTTTACTAAGGTTCCTAAGACTCTTTTTAGTCTTAATAAATCATGTTTTAATGTTTAACCAGCATACCAAGGTTTGGGGTATTTCATATGGGTAAAAAAACTGAGATTTATAGAAAGTATAAGGTTAGGAATGATATTTATAACCTTTTGGTATAGTTTGGTAATTTTTGGAGTTATATATAAGGTTTTATAAAGATATATGTATAATATATAGTTTTAATGACATTAGGAAACTATGTATTATAAATTGGGAAGATTTGGTAAATATACAAAGTTAGGTGGTGGGAGTTTAATTAAAACAGACCCTAGGGTTTGTTTGGTAATTATAGCCATTTTAAATCATAGGTTATAATTATATTAAGGTTTAAGGATTATAATATAAGGTATATAATATAAGTGTAACAATGAAATATAATTTGGGGTTGAATTGTAAATTATGGAAGTATAGTGGAATATAATGAAAGTCGAGAGTATAAGGGCTGTTTGGTAATATATAACAATTTATAACTATAGGTTATAATTGTTTTAATGACATAAATGTAATAATAAATGTTATATAACTATAATATAACATTATATTAATTATGTGGTGGATTTGTAAATATTTAAGAAACTAGGTGCTGTTCGGTATTATGGGCATTTTTAAATGAAAATTTATAATATGGTTTTAATGTTATAAAGGGTGTAACATTTATAAATATTCATTAGAGATGAATATATTATAAAGACTTACCATATAATAAATAGTCCCATAATACATATATATAAATAAATATATGTTATGGTGTGGAGAATATAATATGGTTCAATAACCATATATTATCATAATTAAAAAAAATGATATAAGATAAAGAGAAAAGAATTATAAACATTAGATGTGGGAATTCTAATGTTATGAGTTTGCATGGAATAATAAGGATTTATATAATTCAAAATATTTTTTTTACATATGAATTATACTACATTAAACTTGGAAAAACAAACCTTAGGAAAATAAATACTAAGGTGGAATGTATAATATATGATTAAGAATTATACATGCAATATAGAAACAAACTATATAATATACAAGGGTATATTGAATTACATGCGATAACAAAGTTCAAATGTAACACCCCTACATCGAACTTCACAACTAAATGAAATCGCAGCGGAATTAAATAACTAAACAATAACTAAACGCTTCGGTGCTACAACGCCGTCAACCACCACGTGGTTGACAAGGCAGAATAAATACAAGTGTACCGGTCTGATGATCAGACTCCCGAGCATAGAACTAAACCATAAATACATCAATACAATACCGAGTATTTAATTACACTAATGGTGGCCATCGGTCCGGTTCTACCCGGAACCGACGGTCTACCCGGAACCGATTGGAACCGGAACCGGCCGGGAACCGGTGGGAATCGAAACCGGAACTGAACCGCCTCAGCCGGTTCCGAATACGAATACATGTTTTGAGATTCGGCCCGAACCGGAACCGGAACCGCCTGGAAACCGCCTGGAACCGTCGTCGGATTCGGAACCGGAACCGCCCCGGAACCGGTTGAAGTTACCGTTGGGTTTTAAAATGTACCTCTTAGTAGCTGTACTCTTTTTCCTTATTATGGTTTTCCCAATGGATTTTTACCTAATAAGGTTTTAATGAGGCAGTGAATCATATAATAAAATTCTCTTTGTTCCTTATTTTTTGTAAATTTAATAAAATTCCTAAGTCTTTGTTTCTTACACATTTAGAGATTAAAACTTGAAGAATAATCTATCTAGGAGTAAAGGGATGAAAAGAGCAACGTGTGCACTCAAATGGATCTCAAATCGGAGCTAAAACGAAGCAACTGGAGCCGATCGATCTTTCCGGAACCGTCGGAACCGATCAGAACCGAAACCGGAACCGGCTGGAACCGGCCGGAACCGGTTTTTCGACCGAATCCGAAGCGAATCCAGATTTCAGAACGGAACCGGAACCGTAAACCGGAACCGCCCAGACCGGTTCCGAATACGAATACACATTTTCTGGAACCGGAACCGGTGGAACCGGAACCGGAACCGGTGGAACCGGACCCGTGGCCACCATTAAATTACACCCCCTTTACTGTAAACTGCCAATATACCGCCACAGTAGTATCAACAGAATCAAAATTATAATGCCACGGGAGCACAGGCGCATCCCGGGCTCAACATCCAAAATAACCAAAAGTATAACTGCAGCCTAGAACCTACAGCCACTCTGCTTCCTCGATCCTCATCCTGCAGTAAAAATATGGAGCCCCCGAGGGGGTCAGCAACCCTTGGCTGGTATGGTTAACGCGCAGCCCATCGGCTACCGGGATACGCGCAACTAATTGTCATGATAACATGGCATTCGTTTTAAACATAACGTAACATAACATAACATGTGGCATAGCATTATTATTGCATAGCACAACATCACATACACAGTGGATACTCTTTCCACAATAACAAACCAAGGAGGTTAAACAACATAAGAGCCTAGAGAATGATTCACCCTCATGTTAAGCTCGTTACACACACTCATTACCGTTCTGTTATTCGAACGAGTAACTTAAGTCACAGATGGTTCGGATATAGTGACCCGAACACACCACACAAACACATGTTCCCACTAAACCGATCATAAGTCAGAATAGGTAAGCTTTGGAGGAAGCTAGCGGGAGATCGAACGCCAAATTAAGGAGAACAATCTTAACAACATAAGAGTCGAATCTGATTCAGATATCTACTCTTAACTTACATGCATGACCGGACAACCGGATTCCTCACTTCCCAGTTAGCACTTGTTAGAAGTTCACGGTGGAACTTAACAAACAATACACAACAAGTGGTAAGTCATGTTAGACGCACACAAGGGAAATGAATCACTTCATAACATCACAATAATATGAACAACGGTAAACTCATTACATGCTTAAGTCTTATAACGTCATAAACACACAGGAAACAAACAACACACAAGCCGGTGTAAACCGGTAGGCAACAGACTGCAAGAAAACCATACCTTGGTCCTTGCTTCGATTGATTTCCACCGTAGGTCACTCCTATACATGTTTAAGAATGTCGGTTAATTATTTACTAACTTCAAACTTACTAAATGTTTAACATGATTGTATGACATGTTTTTAATGCCCAACTAATCTTCATTACCTACATTATCCCCCTAGGGTTAACTACATTGTCACATTCTTTTCTGTTTTTTTTTAATTTTGGTCTGTCCGACCCACAACTGGGTCGGACCCTTCCAGTGATTTTCGGGTTTGAAAAACTTAGCTTGTCCGACCCATGTCCGACTCACTCGACTGGGTCGGACCATTCCAGAGATTTTATCGACCTTGAACATACACGTCCGACCCATGTCCGACTCACTCGACTGGGTCGGACCATTACAGAACATTTACCGCTTACAAAACACCAACGTCCGACCCATGTCCGACTCACTCGACTGGGTCGGACCATTCCAGAACATTTTCCATCCTTCAAAAAACACGTCCGACCCATGTCCGACCCAAGTCCTCTGGGTCGGACCGTTCCAGAACCATTTACTGACGTCTAACAGAGGCTGTCCGACCCAAACTTGGGTGGACCCCTGGGTCGGACGCCACCAAAACTTGCCCAAACTTTGTCAAATCTTCACCAAACTTCTCCTAAAGCCTCCTAATGTTTCTAACATCATTTGGTACTAAACCCTCATACAACATCCATAAAATTCATTATCTATCCTTAACACTTACTATTCATACCGAAATTCCTAACACTTATGTTATTTCTCCTTAGTTTCCAAGTGGTGTTTCATACCTGATAACCACTATGCCAATAATGTTTCCACACCACTACAACATCATCTCCCAAAATTTTTCTTCCTAAAACTCTTAAACATCTTACAAGTTTATAACTCCATGCAACAATCACTTCATCCCTTTTTCACCAACAATACACAAGTCCTAAATACACTCTCACCATGAATCTTGAAATGTCCCAAAGCATTCTTTTGCAATCTAAATCCTCTAGAACATTGCCTAAGCCCTTTTTACATCTTTAAACAACCAATGCATGTTTCTTCACTAGTTGATCACCTTCCACTAAACATTTCCTACTTACCAAACTCACTTGAACCCTTAGAACTTCTTGTTTCTTACCTAAATTTTGACATAGGTTCTCCTAGAACATTACTAAACCAAAACACATTGTTTTCACCATTAAACACACAAGAACACTAAATCACCAAAACACTCTACACACAAACTTCACAAGTTACACTACATTACAATATAGTGCATAATTTAAATTGCATGGCACTTAGGCCCTTAAATAACATGGCTCTTAGGCCCTTAAGATGCATAAATCTTAAACACTGAATTTCCAAATAATTTGCCTTTGACCTGCAAATACACTCAACAATACATATGCCTTTTACTAAGCCCTTGAGAGCATTCTTCTAAGTCATTTCCCATTGGCTCCTTAAATCATTTTCATAAGCAATACAAGCTCATTTCTCCTAAGACTTTAAACCACATTAGGTTAGCATATTTACCTCTTTTCCTCACAACTTCTTTCTTGTTTCCTTATAAAACCGGTAAGGAGTTTGGTTGTTTATCAACTTCTAAACAATGTACAAGTAATGAAATGAGTATACAAGCTTTAAGCTTCATCTCATTGTAAACCCTAGTTTCACATTGTTTCAAAACATTAAGATAGTTGTTTTACCTTGGTATTTGAAGAGAGTTTGAATATCTAGCAGAGAGGACTCCACCTAGTCCTTGAAAGTTGGAATGAAGCTAAAACAAAGCAATATAATGAGCACCATTAAGAGTGATTTCGGTCAAGATAAAAACATGGAGGAAACATCATTTTTCTTTAGATTCCTTACCTAGAAGCAAAGGAGATCAATAATATGTAGAAATATAAGCTCAAGCTCCTTCAATGGTGGAACTCCATGGCACCGAAATGGTGGTCTTGAAGTTTTGAGAAGATAGGAATGAAGAGCTTTATGAGAGGAAGAGAATGGTGGTGTTTGTTTTTGATTTGGTTAAGTGAGCTAGGAATTACAAGTGGTCAAAGATGGAGTCTTGTGTGTACTATTGCAAACCGTAAATGGAGAATAAGAAGAGTGTAAAGAGCTTGGAACCGTGTGAAATGAGAAGGAAGGGAGATGAGAGAATGAGATAAGTGAGTTTGTTTTGCTTTTTAGAAGATATTTATACCTTAAAACCAATAGTAACTTAAGAGTCATCTTTTTTACTTAACAAGTTACAAGAGTGGTGATTCACCACACTTAAAACTGGCCCCTATTATTATAACAAGGGCATTTTAGTCTTTGATGACTCATTAATTACTTATAACAACATATGTTACAAACTAGCTTATTAAAGTCATTATTCATAAAAACAAGGCACATAGAATGAAATTTTTTGATTTCTCATTGTTAACTTCCAAATGTGATACTATATAGTACACATGTTAATTAAAGTAATTATGGACATTAGCCATTCAAACTCATTTACAAGACAATTTTTCAAAAATGTGCTTTTAAGACTCCTTAAAGCACATTTTGTGTTTTAACTTGTTTTCAAGCTTGGTTTTCTTTGGTAATTGGTTTAATATGTTCATTAGTATACAAATAAGGTCTTGGTAGGTTCATTAGGTCTTACCCAAGCTTATCCCAAGCTTAGAGCACATTTTAGCCCTAATTGCCTTTAAGGCATTTTTGTGTTCTCTATGGTTTAAATTGTTTACTAATGTTTCTAAGACTCTTTTAGTCTTAATATACCACATTTAGGTGTTTAAACAACATACTAAGGTTTGGGGTATTTCAATCTACCCCCCTTAAAAGAACTTTGTCCTCAAAGTTCACACTTCCACATATCCTAAATGTTAGAACACGGGAATACATATAACAATATTTCCGTACAACTTAACAACACACACTTACATAACATTGGACACAAAGTCCATACAACCTAACATCGCACAAGGTCCAACAACACAACATCGGACACAAGGTCCATACACACATCAACATCATTCAGACACAACGGTCTGTAACATAACAACATAACATAGACGATGTATTTAAATACCTCGTACACACATAACCGAAACGGCTCTACCCCCCCTTAAAATAGGGGTACGCCCCGTACCCTATACACATAAACACTAAAAGTAAACAATGACGGGTACTTCGCCTTCATCTTATCTTCAAGCTCCCAAGTGGCCTCCTCAACGTCCTGGTTAGACCAAGAACTTTCACCAGTCTCACAGACTTATGGCGATGTCTCGAGTCTTAGTATCCAGAATCCGTACGGAGTCTCCACTGATCGCATGGTCGCTCTAAGGTTAGCCTTTCAGGCTGAAGCACATGAAACGGATGAGACATATACTTCTTCAACTGGGACACATGAAATACGTCATGTACCTTGCCCAGCTCGGCGGGTAGATCAGTCTGTAAGCTACCGGGCCGATCTGCTCCGTCACAACATAAGGCCCCACATATTTTGGGCTCAACTTGCCTTTCTGGCCAAAACGAAATACTCCCTTCATGGGGGATACCCTGAGAAATACCTGATCGCCCACGGCGAGCTCCAGGTCACGTCTGCGCACATCTGCATACGACTTTGTCTATCCTGATCTGCCTTCATGTTAGCCCGATCTGGCGAACTTCTGCCTGAACTTGTTCAAGATACTCTGGTCCTATAATGACCATCTCACTCGACTCATCCCAGCATAATGGCGTGCGGCATGGTCTACCGTACAAAGCCTGGAAAGGAGACATCTTGATCGAAGCATGGTAACTGTTGTTGTAGCTAAACTCGATCAGATGTAACTTGTCAATCCAGCTGGTCTGAAAGTCAAGTGCACATGCACGTAACATACCTCAAGAGTCGGATGCGCTCACTCTGGCCATCTGTCTGTGGGTGAAATGATTACTCAATTTCAGTTCGGTACCCAGTGCTTCTCGTGTAGACTTCCAATACCTCGATAAGAATCTGGTATCTCTGTCAGATACAATCGTTTTCGGTACCCCATGATGTCTTACAATTTCTTTGTCGAAGAGTTCTCTGCCAGTTTTGCCACTTTCCCAGGGTCCTTCATCGGTATGAATCGAGCCACCTTGGTCAGTCGGTCAACAATAACCCAATCTATTCAATACCTCCCCTTGTTAGGCGGAACTCTACTACAAATCCATAGAAATATCATGGAACTTCCTCATGCACTGCATTGGCTTGTCCATACCACCAGGCCGTCGGTGCTCAAACTGACCTTTGACAGTGAGACACCTCAACACATAGACATTCACATCCTTTTTCATTCCATCCACCAAAAATATTTTTCATACCCTTATACATTTTTGAAGCTCCGGGGTGAATCGAAGTAGAGACAATGGGGATTCACTCAATATGCGTATCCTTCAACTCAACGCCTATCCTCGGTATAACACAGTCGGCCATTAACCTAATCAGGTCAATATCGTGGAGTCTGAATCATACTTCGACCCTCGAATATGCCATCAATAAGCTTCTGTCTAATCTCCATCATATACTGATCCGTCATCTGAGCACTCCCACCTCTTCAACCAAGCCAGTATGAGACTAGCGAATGGAGAGTGTGCTCGACGACTCAATGCGTCAGCTACCACATTTTCCTTACCCTCTTTGTACTGTAGAATAATGTCGTAGTCATTTAGAAACTCAACCCACCTTCTTGCCTCATGTTCAACTCCTTCTGAGTGAACAAGTACTTTAAACTTTTTGTGGTCCGAATAAATTGTCACACTTACCCATACAAATAATGTCGCCATATCTTCAGTGCGAATACAATGGCACCCAATTCTAAGTCATGGGTAGGGTAGTTCTCCTCAGCTTCTTCTTCAGCTGTCGGGAGGCGTAAGCTACGACCTTCCCGTGTTGCATCAACACATAACCCATACCTCTACCTGATGCGTCGCAATAGACCTCAAAACCATCTGGACCGTTCTGGTATTCAGGACTGGTGCAGATGTTAGAGCATCCTTGAGACTCTGGAAAGAACTCTCACAGTCGACTGTCCACTCGAATGGTGCATCCTTTTTCATCAAGGAAGTCATCGGCTTCGAGACCTGGAGAAGTCCTTTACAAACCTCCTATAATAACCTGCCAGACCGAGGAAGCTCCTGATATCGGTAACTGTCTTCGGCCTAGGCCATGCGCACTACATCAATCTTTGCCGGATCAACAGCGATCCTGGCCTCAGAAATAACATGACCAAGAAAGGATACTTGGTTCAACCAAAACTCACATCGAAATTTTAGCATACAACTGATTCCTCCTCATGTTTGTAACAACTTTCTCAGGTGGCTTTCATGCTCACCCCTCGATTTTGAGACACAAGAATATCATCGATGAAGACTACCACTGACTTGTCCAACTGATCTTGGAACAAGCAGTTCATTAAATCCATGAACTTCGCTGGTGCATTGGATAAACCAAACGGCATAACCGTAAACTCATAATGTCCATACCTAGTTCTGAATGCTGTCTTCTCAATATCACTGTCACATAGCAATCTGATGGTATCCGGATCGTAGATCTATCTTGGAGAATACTGATGCTCCCCTCAACTGATCAAATAAGTCGTCGATGCGTGGTAAAGGGTAACGGTTCTTCACCGTAACTGCATTCAGTTCTCGATAATCATACATAGGCGAAGACTACCGTCCTTCTTCTTCACGAAGAGGACCGGCGCTCCCCATGGTGAAACGCTAGGGCGGATAAATCCCTTGTCGAGTAGGTCTCTCAGCTGCTCCTTGAGGTCTGTCATCTCTGCTGGAGCCATACGATAGGGCGCCTTCGCAATTGGTCCGGTGCCCGGAACCAATTCGATTTCAAACTCACTTCCCGTGCTGGCGGCATGCTCGGCAGTTCCTTAGGAATTACATCAGGAAACTCCGACACTACCGGCACATCAGGACTAAACTCTGGATCTCTCTCTATGTCCTGGACATAGCAGAGGTATACATCACTCCCTCGTCGTAGTTCACGACACATAGCCATGGCGGTGATGATCTGAGTCGAAGGCTCCCTGGGCCTCTGGCGGTAAGATATAGTAACCCCAGATGGACTCCGAAGAAGCAGACGATGCTCAGCACACAGGATTCTGCCCTTGTACCGCTCCAACCAGTTCATCCCGACAATCACATCAAAACCAAGTCCGTCGAACTCTATCAAGTCGATCGGAAACTCTTCACCTCTAATTCTTACAACAACATCTCGGTGGTAGCGGGTACACCTGATCTGCTCTTTCGACGGGAGAGTGACTAGGAAGTCTGGCATCTCATCACCGTCTAACCCCAGCCTCTTCGCAAAAGATAGCGAAATAAATGTGTGTGAGGCTCCGGAGTCGAACAAGATCGAAGCGTCCACGCCATTGACTGGAAAGGTACCGGTGAGGATTGTGCCGCTCTTGCCGGCTTCTGCCTCATTGCAGACACTCAGTATACCTCCCATTCCGAGAGCACAGCCTAATTCATTGGCAAACTAATAAGTATTGGGTAACAACACGGTTGATATACTTCAACAACTTCACTTTATTCATTAGCACACTCTTCTTACATCATACGTTGGTTTACACTGTTAACATGATTAACACTTACAACATCCTTAACATACACTGGTCCAACACATCACATATTTATACAAAGCTTAAAACTGTCTGAAGGTTAAATTCAAACGTCCGGGTTTCATGTGTGTGGCGTTGATCACTACCGATGGTGCGGTATTCAGTTTGATCTTCCTGATGCCATGATATAGCATCCTCGACTGCCCACCCATGATTAACACATCTCCTGACTTTAGTACTAACTTCTTCGCGAGATCAGCACGCTTCTGCTCGCCATATATAAACACTGCGGTATCACCAATGGACCAAGACACCACGGGTACTCCCTTACTTAGAGACTCGGGTGACTCGTCCTTATCTTGGTGTAAACCTAATCGTCCACCTTTCTGGTAGAAGTTCACGATACACAAATCCGCCTTAACACTTGGAATAGAATCCGTTTCAACTTGCTGAGCAATTCCCACGGCGTGGTTAACGACCGCAAGGAACTCCTCAGGTATCTTCGGTACAATTGCTCCGTCTTCAGCTCGCACTTCTTGATATGTCTTGGTGTAAGGATTCCAGTCCTTACCCATGCACATCATCTTCAATTTCATTCTCGATCCGTTCAGGTATTCAGGTGTGTAGAAACCTCCAGGTGTTGCTCCAAGTTCATTGCATCGTCTGATGATGGACTTGTGCTTCCGGTGTCAGGTATCCATTTAAGAGTATCATACCTGGCTGGATAACCTGACTTTGCTCCATTGGAAAGTCGGTGATGCCGATGGTAGTTTCTTCAGGGTTTGGTGTGGGTGGATTGGATAACATATATTGAAGGTTCCTTTAAGTTTAGAATTACCTAATTAGGTGACTTTCACACTATACTTTAACTCTTTACTCACATATAATACACTTGGACTCACTAATACACAATGCATGAAATGCGATATGCAATCACTTATTTCATTCAACAGTTTAGGCGGTACCTGGTCTAGAAGAGGGCCCTGGCGCCTCTGACCGGTCCACCACATTCAGGGCGGCCTTGCTAGGTCCCGACCCTTTCCCCTTCTGGGAATCAGTGTGCCTCTGATCTGTGGGTGGCTGGTTAGCCGTCTTTGGGCCATCAATAGTCGCTATGGCCTTACCTTTCCACTGCCCCTTGGGCTTGTTGACTCTGCTGTTGGGGTTCCGGTAACACTCGTAGTCACGGTGACCCCATTTCTCGCAGTAACGACACTGCACGTCGTTTCCTTTGCAGTCCTTGCCGGGGTGGTCTCCGTTACACCACTTACAGTAGTAGTGGCGCTCCGGTCCAGAACCCGTGCTAGCTGCTATCACAATACACAATCAATACTTATTTCACAACTTAACATCATACACTTCAACTTGTCACACATGATTAAATAATTACCCTTAGGTGGGTAAGAGCGTAGGGGTTTCGCCGCATAAGCATATGTGAGCTTTAATGGCTCAGCTGTGTGGTATTTGGGCTTGGCCCTTGTCACCCTGGTGCTGACTCTTCTGGGGCTGGGGATAAGGCTTTTTCTTCTTCTTTCCTCCCCCGTACCTCTGCGGACTCTGGCCCTCGCTCGTGGCCTTGCGCTTGTGCGCATTCTCCTCGTCCCTCAGACGGACGGTAATCTCAACCTTAGCAGCGGCATGATGCACTCATGAATTTAGGATGTCAGTTATGCCCCGCAAAACATACTCACAACTCACATTAATACTCACTTATGGATTACACTTATTCATATCACACTTCATTTAAATTACCTGCAAGGTAGTATACTCAGCTGGCCCCATCCCATAGCGAAGACGGTGGCTGAGACCGTTGTAGAAACGGTTTACCAGCACCCGGTTCGAGTATCCCAGGTCCGGTAACAGGTGGATAAGACCGGTGAATGCAGTGTAATACTCATCAACCGACATCTTGTCCCCCTGCCTCAGACTATCCAGCTCCAGGCGCTTGGCCTCTTGAACATGCACAGGGTAGTATTTGGCTCGCAGTAGTGCCGTGTACTCCCTCCTACCAAACTGAGGATCCGCCATCCGGTCCTCTCTCACAAGCTTCCACCAACTCTGTGCCGAACCCTTCAGGTAGTAAGCGGCAAGATGGACCTTGGCCCCAGCAGGCACATCCAAGGTCTCGTAGGCAGTCTCCAACTCGGAGATGTACGCCTCCAGCTTACGTGGGTCGGTCTCCCCATGAAACGAAGGGGGTCTAAGATCTGCCAATGCCTTGACCCAGTTGGTCTCTCGTGGCGGTGACGGTGGTGGTTGAACTTCGGGCTGTTGCCCCTGCTGAATTGCAGCTACAAGTTGTGGGACCATTTGGGCTACGACGGCCGCTACAGCTTCGGCCATAACCTGAGCCGTAGTATTCTCGCCCTGGTCATCCGTATCTCCAGTACCGCTTCCGCGGCCTCTACCTCTCGGTCTACCTGACATCTGAATTCACACGAACAATATTAGCATTATGCTTACACACTTATCGGTTCCAACGGTTGTAACGTTTCCCGACAATAAGGTATCTCCACACTTAGTTAGTGGTTAACCCTTCCATAACTGCTAACTTAGGTAACTGTAGTTAGGTTTCCTAACTCGGTACTTTCCTAAGCTCAGTATTCTAGTCATCAGAGCGATACTTCGCTTTGATACCACTTTTTGTAACACCCCTACATCGAACTTCACAACTAAATGAAATCGCAGCGGAATTAAATAACTAAACAATAACTAAACGCTTCAGTGCTACAACGCCGTCAACCACCCACGTGGTTGACAAGGCAGAATAAATACAAGTGTACCGGTCTGATGATCAGACTCCTGAGCATAGAACTAAACCATAAATACATCATATACAACACCGAGTATTTAATTACACCCCTTTACTGTAAACTGCCAATATACCGCCACAGTAGTATCAACGGAATCAAAATTATAATGCCACGGGAGCACAGGCGCATCCCGGGCTCAACATCCAAAATAACCAAAAGTATAACTGCAGCCTAGAACCTACAGCCACTCGCTTCCTCGATCCTCATCCTGCAGTAAAATATGGAGCCCCCGAGGGGGTCAGCAACCCTTGGCTGGTATGGTTAACGCGCAGCCCATCGGCTACCGGGATATGCGCAGCTAATTGTCATGATAACATGGCATTCGTTTTAAACATAACGTAACATAACATAACATGTGGCATAGCATTATTATTGCATAGCACAACATCACATACACAGTGGATACTCTTTCCACAATAACAAACCAAGGAGGTTAAACAACATAAGAGCCTAGAGAATGATTCACCCTCATGTTAAGCTCATTACACACACTCATTACCGTTCTGTTATTCGAACGAGTAACTTAAGTCACAGATGGTTTGGATATAGTGACCCGAACACACCACACAAACACATGTTCCCACTAAACCGATCATAAGTCAGAATAGGTAAGCTTTGGAGGAAGCTAGGGGAGATCGAACGCCAAATTAAGGAGAACAATCTTAACAACATAAGAGTCGAATCTGATTCAGATATCTACTCTTAACTTACATGCATGACCGGACAACCGGATTCCTCACTTCCCAGTTAGCACTTGTTAGAAGTTCACGGTGGAACTTAACAAACAATACACAACAAGTGGTAAGTCATGTTAGACACACACAAGGGAAATGAATCACATCATAACATCACAATAATATGAACAACGGTAAACTCATTACATGCTTAAGTCTTATAACGTCATAAACACACAGGAAACAAACAACACACAAGCCGGTGTAAACCGGTAGGCAACAGACTGCAAGAAAACCATACCTTGGTCCTTGCTTCGATTGATTTCCACCGTAGGTCACTCCTATACATGTTTAAGAATGTCGGTTAATTATTTACCTAACTTCAGACTTACTAAATGTTTAACATGCTTGTATGACATGTTTTTTTAATGCCCAACTAATTCTTCATTACCTACATTATACCCCCTAGGGTTAACTACATTTGTCACATTCTTTTCTGTTTTTTTTTTAATTTTGGTCTGTCCGACCCACCGTCCGACCCACAACTGGGTCGGACCCTTCCAGTGATTTTCGGGTTTGAAAAACTTAGCTTGTCCATGTCCGACTCACTCGACTGGGTTGGACCATTCCAGAGATTTTATCGACCTTAGAACATACACGTCTGACCCATGTCCGACTCACTGTCTGGGTCGGACCATTACAGAACATTTACCGCTTTACAAATCACCAACGTCCGACCCATGTCCGACTCACTCGACTGGGTCGGACCATTCCAGAACATTTTCCGTCCTTCAAAACATGACCGTCCGACCCATGTCCGACCCAAGTCCTCTGGGTCGGACCGTTCCAGAACCTTTTACTGACGTCTAACAGAGGCTGTCCGACCCAAACTTGGGTCGGACCCCTGGGTCGGACGCCACCAAAACTTGCCCAAACTTTGTCAAATCTTCACTAAACTTCTCCTTAAGCCTCCTAATGTCTTCTAACATCATTTGGTACACTTAAACCCTCATACAACATCCATAAAACTCATTATCTATCACCTTAAGCACTTACTTATTTCATACCGAAATTCCTAACACTTATGTTATTTCCTCCTTAGTTTTCCAAGTGGTGTTTCATACCTATGATAACCACTATGCCAATAATGTTTCCTCACCACTACAACATCATCTCCCAAGCATTTTTCTTCCTAAGTAACTCCTTGAACATCTTAGAAGTTTATAACTCCCATGCAACAAATCACTTCATCCGTTTTTCACCAACAATACAAGTCCTAAATACACTCTCACCATGAATCTTGAAATGTCCCAAAGCATTGTTTTGCAATCTAAATCTTAGAACATTGCCTAAGCCCTTTTTGCATCTTTAAACAACTCAATGCATGTTTCTTCCACTAGTTGATCACCTTCCATACTAAACATTTCCTAGCTTACCAAACTCACTCTGAACCCTTAGAACTTCTTGTTTCTTACCTAAATTTTGACATAGGTTCTCCTAGAACGTTACTAAACCAAAACATATTGTTTTCTCCATTAAACACACAAGAACATCTAAATTCACCAAGAACACTCTCACACACAAAGTTTCACCCAAGTAGCACTACATTACAATATAGTGCATAATTTAACTTGCATGGCACTTAGGCCCTTAAATAACATGGCTCTTAGGCCCTTAAGATGCATAAATCTTAAACACTAAATTTCCACAATATATTTGCCTTTGACCTGCAATTACACTCAACAATACATATGCCTTTTTACTTAGCCCTTGAGAGCATTCTTCTAAGTCATTTCCCCTTGGCTCCTTAAATCATTTTCATAAGCAATACAAGCTCATTACTCCTAAGACTTTAAACCACATTAGGTTAGCATATTTACCTCTTTTCCTCAACTTCTTTCTTGTTTCCTTATAAAACCGGTAAGGATGTTGGTTGTTTATCAACTTCTAAACAATGTACAAGTAATGAAATGAGTATACAAGCTTTAAGCTTCATCTCATTGTAAACCCTAGTTTCACATTGTTTCAAAAGCATTAAGATAGTTGTTTTACCTTGGTATTTGAAGAGAGTTTGAATATCTATCAAGAGAGGACTCCACCTAGTCCTTGAAAGGTTGGAATGAAGCTAAAACAAAGCAATATAATGAGCACCATTAAGAGTGATTTTCGGTCAAGATAAAAACATGGAGGAAACATCATTTTTCTTTGAGATTCCTTACCTAGAAGCAAAGGAGATCAATATTATGTAGAAATATAAGCTCAAGCTCCTTCAATGGTGGAACTCCATGGCACCGAAATGGTGGTCTTGAAGTTTTGAGAAGATAGGAGTGAAGAGCTTGATGAGAGGAAGAGAATGGTGGT